>APFE030689407.1:13541-79194 GCA_000404065.3 Pinus taeda | reverse complement strand
ATTTTTTTCAAATTTAATAGGAGAGTAAAATAAAATAATTAAAAATTAGTAAAATTAAATCATATATTTATGAATTATTTACCTATGCTTAGTCTTTAGTTCAACGCTCTATTTTTCTTTAAAATGACAATAAATAAATGTTGCTTCTCCATTGGAATGCAAGTTTATATTCATTTCATATCACTAACAAACCTCATCATGAAAACCTTTGTATTATCTTTATGCAAGTGCACAATATCTAGTCATTCTTCTTTGTGGAAGTATTTTAGAATTCATTATGGAACACGTTTGAATTCTATTAAATATAACACGTTGAGTTGTTATGATATAAAGATGAAAGTGTTCATAGAAGTAGGCTAATGATGACATAAGTGGTTGATGTGATAATAGTCTAGGTTCAATTCTTGGTGGGTATGCTTATTCTTTGTATGGGCTTGTTGGATTTGGTTATTGATTATATTAAATATTGTTGATGTGGCTTTTAGATAGATTATTGTCTGGTGCTGGGAAGATACCAACAAACCCTAATTTTCATTGATTATTGTATGGTGCCGGGATGATATCAACAAACCCTAATTTTCACCAAAGTGCGAGATGTGGGTTTGTTACCACTCAAATTATATGCAATGAGAAAAATCCTAATCCACAAGGTAGAATTCAAGGGCAACTGTGATGGTCGCCACTATCACCTCAATAATCTATCCTCCACTTTAGGTCAATGCTCCTTTGGTTCAAGGAGGGTATCCATAGTGGAATTGCTAAGACCAAGTGATAAAGTGCAAGGTGAAGCTGAGAGTAGCCTTAGTAAAACAATGTTTTGGAGTTCTAAAAAGACAACGGGAGGAAATAGATATTGGTGCCAAATGCAACTAGAATAAGAGTCAAGGTGAACCAAATGGTTTGTGATATCAAGAAGAAACCATTCAAAGAATTTGAATTTGTGTATTTCCTTAAGGATCAAGATTTTGAGATTAGAACCAAGAGGAAGAGTAATCCCTCAACTAATCAAGATCAACAACAAATATGAATGCCTACAAGAAGGGAAATTTAATGGAAAAGCTTCCACCAACAAGATCAACTATGACTTGGATGAGTTTACTTATTACTCGTCTTTGTGGAACCAAGATGAAAAGCAAAGCAAGGCATCAAATAATCACCAAATCAGCAAGGAAAGAGAAACTCTGGAACATCTTCCTTCCATGTGGCAGACCTACCCCTCACATGAGTCGATCTTGAAGGCTTTTATTAGACTTGAGCATTTCATTTTTAATTCTTATACACCAAATAAAAGACCAAGATAGAGAAACTTCAAGAATTGACAACAATCATCCACCAAGAAAGAACCCTTTACACAACAATATGCTCCAAGAAAGATATGTTGACTAGGTTCCAAGGAGTTAGAGCTCCAAAATTCCAACCATGTGTGGTAATGAGAAAGCACATCTCTTTATGTAGAGTGATGATCACCTTTCTTTAATACAAACTAGTATTATCTTATGTGATTCCTTAGATATAGGCCTTAAAAAAGTAAACTATAATTCTTCTACTATTAATTATCCTATGATGGATTAAGCATGGAGTAAAGCCACATGCACAATAATCAATGTAAAGAAACCCCAAGATCTATGTCTCCATAAGATACAAAAGAAAGAGTTTTCAGGGTGCAACATTAGCCTTCAAAGGCTCCCAAAGTCAAATCCTTACGTTTCCTCTAAGGTGCAACATTAACTTCTAAAGGCCCTTGTACCTCCAAGGCAAGAATGTTCTTAAAATATGAAATAAAACCTTCAATGTGGTGGCTCCTCAAATAGTTCTCATGAACCTTCAAAATATGTCTCCAAGGCATGACCATGTCCATATCACAAGCTCAGACACCTCCATGAAGCATGAAAGTAACCCTTGAGTAAAAAAAAAGTCATAAAATCCTTAACAATTAGTATGATGTCCAAATGGTTGGGCTGGCCCTCAAATTAGGTGTAAAATATCTCAAAAGATGACAACATGAGAGCGCTCTAGGATCCTTAATGTAGCATGTGAAGAGGATGCTCGTGCATGCATAAATAACCCAACCGTGAATTGGAGGATGTAATTAGTGCCTTGATATATATGAACTACCTCAAGATTTATGAGATTGCCTTAGGAAATGTGAAAACATTGAAAAGTATAAATGAAGTAAATGACATGTCCAAATCCTAGGGGGTTTCAATAAAGGGACTATGCATGATCAATAAATTTGCGATCAATATCCACGAAAACAAGTAAGTACCCTGGTTTGAAGTTCAAAAACACAAAGGCCATTGAAGAAATTCACTAAGGTTACCCCTTATCAAAATGATAGGGAGTAGAGTCGATCTTATTTATGGATTTAATTGTACATATTCTTTTTTTTTCTTGATAAATAAGGAGAATACAAATTCCTTCCTTAGATTTTTGGCAAGAACAGAAAATAAAGTGGCCAACCATATTCAATGGAATGTCAATCTTTTTGAGCCACTTGCATGTTGATTGATTTTTTTATGTAAAAATATGTGTAACATTGCTTCATGTGAATAATGTCTATGAGAGGTTCCTCTAAAAGGATATTTTCTAATTTGCCATTAACTTTGTGTGTTCAATGAACTTGGCATGTTTTCATGTTTTCATTTGCTACTCTTCTTTTTTGAGGTATGTTGTGTTTATTAATATGTTTTAGTTATCCCATGCTTTTCCTTTGATTTTATGTTTCCAAAGAAATGGTATCAAGGCATGACTATGTAGTTTAGGTCTTTTTCATCTTTTGAATTATTTTTTTGGTTAAATAGTGTTTTTTATCAATGAATTTAACAACTATTGGTGACAAACAAAATAAATATAGCATTTGAGCCATTCTAAACAATTTGATGTCCATAAGTTTAATATCTTGAAAATGAGGATGTAAATGCTATTATTGAAGGAAGAACGGTATAGATTAGTAAATTGAAAGGCACCAAATCATGTAGAGTGCACATGAAATTAGGAAGGGGTAGATTAAGGATATAGAGTTTGAAAATGCATTATCTGCCCTTGATAATATTGTTTTCATTGTAAAAATGGTGTACATAGTGAACTCAACATGGGAATAATTGAATAAGGTGCATGAGACCATAGATGTGAACATGAATTCAATTGAGGAAAAAATTCCTTAGGTCGAAGATGCAAGAATATTAAATCTTATGATATTTATTGTCTAAAATTAGGGCCTTTATGCATGATTTCTTTGAGTATGGTGCACTAGTCTATGAAAGATGTCATAATTAACCATGAAAGTATGCTTTCTTCTTATGAAGGTTGGTTTTAATTGCAAGGGATAAATAGACCTTTCAGGGTCTTTAGGGATGCAGATTCCACAGTAAGGAAGAATCAAGGAAAAAGGACGTTGAGATGGTTGGAAACATTAATTCTTCCGTAACATTGTTCTCAATGAGTGGAGAGCATAAAGGAAAGAGGAATGATAGTGTAGTAACAAAATGTACAATACTCAAATGAAGATTCAAAAGGATAGAATGTAAACTATTTTCAATGTCACGAAGAATGACACATTAAATAGAATTGTGTGATTTTTTTTGCAAATGATAAGGCAACACGTGATTTGTCTATTCTCTCATGAGGTTATTTTTGGAAATTCCATTGATAAAAATAATTTATTTTAGGTGTTGTTGTATAGACTCTGGTATCACTCAACATACGAGTTTTAGTTGGACTTGTTTTGTGCAATACGAGCTAGTTAACGTAAGGAGAATGGTGATTTTTGGAGGTGGAGAAGAGCAAGAAGTTGGAGGCAAAGGGCATTGCGTCAATGATGGTGCTAGGTGGTGTTTGCAGAGTGATTTACAATTCATGGATGTTCCTTGAATGATTAAGACTGTGTTCATTGAGTTGAATTACAAATGTTGGTTTAGAACTTCGGTTGTGAAATTTGATGCACAAGGTTGCAAAATTGGAAATTCTATGAGAATATTTCAAGAGTGGTAAGGGAGGTAACTTGTATAAGCCTATGTACAATTATGTAGAAAGTGGCCATGGATAACGATGTAAAATTTGATGACACAATGATTTTGTATCATTGACTTGGTGTGGTGGACCGATGAGGGGAATGTTCGTTGGAGATTTGAACATGCAAGTACTTGTGTCAATTGGAATTTGCAAAATGATGCATTTATGGGAAGCCACTTTGGTTTCATCTCACAGGGGGAGGTGTTTATAGAGCTTGAGAATGATTGGAGCTTGTTCACAATGATAATTGAGGATCAACAACAAATCCTATCACACAAATGTAAGTATTTTCTAAAATTTATTGACATTTTTTTTCAAGAAAGTGTTTTGTTTGTGTCTAAATAAAAATAAGAGGAAATAAAGCTTATTAAGTTTTTTCAAGGTTTTGTTAAAAAATACACGTGTAATCCATTGAATAGGTCAAGTCATGGCATTGGTGGTGAATATGTCTTTAAAGTGTTCTAGGATGAACATATCATGCCCTACACCTTGCAAAATAATGATGTTGTAGAGATAAAGAGTATGGGAGTCATTTGAGAGTGCTTGTGGGCATGTGAAGAATGTTCATTTGCCAAATATGTGATGGATTAGTATAAATGACAACAATGACATGTGTTCAACACATGTTCATTGTATTATCACAATGAATGACTCCCCATGAAGAATGCATTGGGATGCATTTTGCATTTAAAAGTGTTTTAGAATTATCATGGGGCGTAACAATTTTAAATTAATTCAATTCAATTATTATTTTAAGGTAGGAGGGAAGGGACCTTTTTGCCTTTTTAATATTTTGAAATGTATTTTTAATTAAAAAAATAAACTATTTAAATAAAAAAATGTTTTCCCTTTATTTTGATATTTTTTTTTCTCTCATTTTAAAATTTTTCTCTGTATTTTTACATTTCACATTTTTTGAGTTTTTATTTTCTATTTTTATGATTTTTTTAGCAAAAGCACTCAAATTTTTGGCGATGCTTTAAAAAAATGTAGTAATTTTGAGCTTGAAGACAAAAGGAGGTTCATAGTAGTAGTATTTTTACTTTTCACATTTTTTTGAGTTTTTTATTTTTATTTTTATGATTTTGTTAGTAAAACCACTCAAATTTTTGGTGCTGCTTTAGAAAATGTTGTAATTTTGAGCTTGAAGACAAAAGGAGGTTCATAGTAGTAGCACATCTTTTTAACTTTAGGGTTGCTTTTAGATATTATTGCAAGGGTAGGGCACTAGTTGTTGAGGCCAGGGGTTTCAAAGAAGTTTCAATTTGATGCTAAAAAGAAGGTGAGTAAAACCACTTTCCAATTCTAAGGTGATTTTAAGGTTTTGGTTGTAATGATATGAATTGTTAAGGCATGGTTTCAAAGTTGTTGTAATTTTGACCCCAAAATAAAGAAGGTGTATTATTGCTGACACTGCCTTTTCATACAAGAGTTGGTTTTAAGGTTTTTGCTGACAACATTGTTAAGGCCACACTTGAAAAAGATGGTAATTTTTACCCAAAAAAATAGAAGTGGCATTGCTAAGTATTACTACTTTTCAAAATGGAGTAAAATAACAATTAAATGCGACCTTTAAAAAAAGAGAACTTTGAATGGTTCTATTCAAGTAGGTAACTACATTATTATTGCCCTTTTGTCATGGTGGATGGATTAGAAGTGGAATGTTTCTATAAATTCTAAGAAATATAAACTAACAAATGGATGCAAGTGGCTTAGTGCTTGACACCAAGCTAGATAAGCTTTGGAGAATTCGCTCTAATTCCTATGAGTAGATGATAATGATTTATTTATTATGGGAATATTGCATTGATCCAAGCAAGATTGGTTTTGCTTAGTTGTTCATTCTAGGTTTCCTTCTTCTTAGCCAATGTTTGGAATATTAGGGTACATTTTAACCACGAATGCTCCTTCCTAGTGAGTTGGTATCCTTCATAAAAAGCTACCATGGGACATAAGATTTCATGTTGGATAACAACTTGTTAGAATATATTTTTTATTTTGGTTGTAGAAAAAGAGAAACAATTTCATTTTTTTTTTATTATTCATTCATTTTAGTTGGTATGATGATGCTTTAATCCATCTTGATTTAAGATTGCAAATCCAGGTTTAATATATTAAGGAGGTGGAGTTGGAGCTACCATATCTCCAACGTGTTAGAATTTTGGGGTTCTTCCCCCTATACTATAAGGTAGGTTTCCATGGAAGTTCATTGTCCTCTTAGCTCAACTTGTTCACATTGGTTTGGAATCGAGCCATGTGACACATTTGGTGTTTGAATTTTGGAAAAGGCTCTAGGTTGTTAGTATTCTTGGCCATGCGGCACATTGTAAAAGAGACAAATAATTAAGATGATATATTTTGTAATCCTTAGAAAGGAAGTCAAATGTAGAAAATCTATTATGTAAAGTGGAACTAGCTTTTAAAAAAGAGAGAGATGTAGATTTACAAGAGCACTGTTAGTTACAATCCCATGATGTAATATGGATATTTTTTATTAGTTAAAATATATGTAGGATAAGTTAAATTCAGTAAGGGGAGAATAGGAACACAGGATATGAGATGGCCAAGCAAGGTAAAGGGGACTCAGAGAAATCTGAGAGGAAGAAAGGAAAGGGCGAATCAGTAATGTAAATCAGCCTAGAGTAATGTGCAATTTTGTTGCTAATAGAAATTATGTGATTGTCCTCAAACATTGGTGTCTGATCTCTATGTTCCAAGTGATATGATTAATGTTTTCTGACTGTTAATTTCGTGAGGTTGTGGTAAAGGACTACGTGCAAGGATAATCTAACCCTCGTAAGTGAACAAAGGGATGCACACACAGTTTAGCGAACCCGACCCGAGAAATCAACTTGATGGAGGGCGTACCATGACAAACCAATCAATGATCGAGGTTCAAAAAATTATCTTTGCTATCGACGATGTAGTGTAGGCTTTGTTCCGAGGTTTGTACAGGCGATCCGTCTATTAACGACTCTGAGAAATAGGAATATCCTTGTCAAATGATGTCTCGGTATTGGGAATGTAGCAAGATTTGTACTTGCAGAGGTCTGAGATCCTTCGAGAGCTGAGATCCGAGATCCTGTCCCGGGATCTATCAACTTCTTGTGACAAGAACGGGAAAAGGGGAAGGAATACGTTGTGTCATGGAAGGTGACATCGAGTTGACGTCTATCGGACCTGAACGAGAATCGGTTGATTTGTAATTCAAAAAAATCCCTGAGATTCGATATCTAGATGCCTTAAATCACCAACGATGGTTTCACACACAGGGAAAGTGCCTAGCTCATAGAGTTTGGGCAGTGAACATAAAGTGAATTTTCCAACAGACAGAGCGTATATGCCTTTTGTTCCATTTGGCTAAGCTCATATCCTTGTGCTTGACGTTAAGAGTTAATCCCTGGAGCTAAGGGCTACATAAATTTTGGATTCACGTGCAAGCATCCAACCAATTTGGAGTAGAGGTAAAATCAGAGTGGTTTTTCCATGAGGGTTTTTTGATTTCGGACCCCCTGTTAATCCACAACAGACTGTGGGTGGCCCAAAGTGAATGAGGGCCATAGATTGCGTTCGCACAAGATACATGCCACAATCGCACCATCCCAAGACCACACCCATTAACGAGGGCCTCACGATGGGAATTTTGATGCCGAATCCTCCGCCCCCTGCCCCCTTGTTAATTTAAGAAAGACTAGGGTGATGATGTGAATGAGGTCCATAGATCGGGGCCGCACAAGACCCACACCACAGTTGCACCATGATTTGTAAACGAAACTTTGATCATCCTTTGACACTTTGCCACTCTGATAAATTTGGGTCTTCAAATGTAAAATTAGTTTGCAACTTTTTCAAAGATGAGTAAGTTTTCACATGAACTTAAATGTGAAATAAATTTATATGCAACTCAATATGATAAACATGCAGAGAAGAAACAAATAAGTGATAATGAAGTTCATGCCTCTTGAGGTACGTTTCCGGGCCTTTCTCTAATGTTAGGCCGCTTTATTGATCGCAATAGCAAAAGAATACAATACACATATTTGACTCTAGAGTGACACTATTTATCCTACAAAGAACTCTCACTCAAAAAGATGACTCCATACAACAAGTCATGATGATGTCAAAGAAAATGACTCTCTCATAATAGGTCCTTGTACTCAAGCTGAGATAAAAAGGCATTAAAACAACTACTTCATAATGAACTGTTGAAAAGGTCATTTCCCACAAGCAAACTGAGAAAACACTAAAAATGAGTGTTCTAATAAAGTAATAGCCGTTGTAGATAGTTCTAGAAAGATTCAAAACCCTTGGATAGGCTATTTCCATGTTCATCAAGGTCTCTATATGGACTCAAAACAATCTGTCTAGAACACTAAAGGACTTGGATCTGCAAAAGACCAACATACAGTGCTCAAATTACAAATATGATACCTCCATTGAGTTCAAAACACCCAAAAACCCTTGTTTAGGCTCTTTCTGGGCTCAAAAACACTGAAAACCGATCAAGTTATGCCTCCTGGAAGTTTTCTTTGCTAATTGTACTACAAAATCTCAAATTGGCTAACTAAGCAACGAAATCCACCTTTTTGCTAACTGCCGAGCAAAAATTTCGCTTGGGACTGACGTTGATTCTGTCGTAAATGGTGCAATTTTTTGCTTACTTAAATGTGCCAATAAGCTTTAGTTCCGAATTTCCAGCCCACACTCTCAGTGTTGTGGTGCTATGTGGCCAGGGGTTGGGCCACGCACTCGACCCTCTGGCCTTCATCTCCCTCCGCTTCGAGCATGGGTCTCATGGTGTTAACGGGATCGGGGCCAGGGCTTAACGACCCGCCCCCGTCGTCTTTGCTCTTGCAGGTGGGGCCAATCCGCCCACCCCCTTCGCCATACCCTGTGCTGTGGTCATATGTTATCGGATGTGACCGAGGGTTGGGGCCTATTCCTTGCCCCCACCGTTATAGCTCCTCCGCTGTCTGTCGTGGGTCGTATGCCATGTAATTTGACCAGGGCCAGGGCAGGTCGGGCGGGCCCACCGACCCGACCCCTTCGCCCAAATCGCTAACCGTGTCAATTCAAATAGAAACGCCATCATAGATATAACAAACAAGTGTGGTGGCATAGTGGTAGTGCGTTTGTATTGCTGTGACGAAGTCAAGGGGTCGAACCTCGTTGAGGCCCTTTGGCCCTATTTCAATTGTTTTTGCCAATTATAGAAGGTCACATGGCGCCTTCTCATTGGGCCATGTGGCACCTCCTGATTAGGCCACCTAATCAGTTAACAACCAATCACAAACTACCAACCCAATTGTACGACCCTGCCACATGTCACTCTGGGATTGGTACGTACTACCTCTATTCCTTCCTTGTTAGCTGCTGACATCAATTGTACAACCTGCCCAATCAACAACCCAGTCAACCTTGCAAGTTGACTTTTTAACTATTGGGCAAAAACTTTAGAACATCATAAATCTCTCATAGGACATCAGATTGAGGCGATTCAAGTGTTGTTGGAATCAAAACTACAAGATCTATGATTGGCAACAGTTCTAAGCAATTCTGAGCACTTTGATTTTTGACCAAATTTTGACCGCCTAGATCATTCTGGATCACACCATCTTAAGGCTGATCCATTAATGAGGGCCCCATGACTTTATTTTTACCAAACCTTGACCAAACCCCCCATGTTAATCCATAATAAAGCTAGGGAGGCCTTGAGATAAACCTAGTATGTTGATTCACCACATCCACAATCATACTGTAGAAGGGAAGCTGCTCGATAATGAGGGCAGTCCCACCAGCTAACAACCCTGAAAGACAGAAATTTTCCTATCGACTAATATTCCCTTTTTGTTGCCATCGCCCGACTGCAAAAACACAACACTCTGATATTGCTGATGGGCGGTTGGAAGTCCCATAACTAAATGGACCCAAGAGATGGAAGAAAATCCCTAGTGGTTGCTAGTTCAGTCTTCGCTTGGACAGTGAAGTACAAGGGAAATTTGGCGCTAGGAAAGGAGAAGAAAGAGAAGTAGAGAGGAGTAAAGAGGCATCCACCGTCAATGTGCATGAATTAGAATGGATTGAATTGAACTTAACTAAATTAAATTGAAGTGAATTAAACTAAAATGCAATAAATTCAACTAAACTAAACTAAATGTTAATTAAACTGGGCTAAACTCCTTAGCAGGGCACACTTCTCAATGCAATGAATAGAGGTCAATTGAAGCTAAAATTAAAATGCAGTGGAAATTGATTGATGAAAGTTCCCTCCTCATCAATAATAGCTTACTTGGTCAAGTGAAGCTAAAATTAAAATGCAATAGTAATTTATTGATGAAAGTGCCCTCATCAATCATAGCTTGCTTAGATTGGTAAAAAAACTTACTTGGAGTGCAAGCAAAGTTAACTTGAAGGACACATGGAGTGTAAGTCAACTTCAAAATGTACCATACAAGAGGAGATGCCTCATGTACAACAAATACTTTTTTCTCCAAGCAATCTCTTTATTAGAGTACATTGCTAACCCAACCAAATGTTTGAAGCTAACCATTAAGAAAAACAAAAATAACAAGGTCATGTAAGTCTATACATAGGATCCCATAAGAAAAGCACATATGCTATACATAGGATCCAAAACCCCTAATCAATTGACCTGGATTAGATTACAACCTAATTCCTTAACAAAACTTGGAAAACCATGGGATGGAAAACATGCACCACAAAATTGCTAAAAGTAAAAGCCACATGTCAAAAATCACCAAAAACATACAAAGGTGCCCTTTTTTTAGGGGCTCCATCCCTCTATGACCCCCTAATATTCCCAATATATGAATAATGTATGGATCTATTCATGCATAGGATATAACACAAACTCAACATTCAAGATTACAAATAAGGGGCCACAAGATTACATGATCAATAATCCAAGGCAACATTGCCCATTGTTTCTCTACACCAAGAAAACTTCTTAGTGCTCACAAGTTTCATTAATGAATTTGCAACATTCTTCAAAGTGTTTATCACTAGCAACACCTTAAATCTTAAACCATGCCATCTCACATAGTGCTATTGAACATCAATATACTTTGTCTTAGAATGATAATTTGAATTATTTGCTAAAAATATTTCACTCTCACTATCACATTTTCTAATCCAACTAAATTCTCCTCCAAATAGGTTAAACACATAACCACTTGTGGGTATTTTTTTATCCAAATCTCAAACCCAGTTTGTGTCAACAAAGCTACATATGTCCAACACTCTTCCTTCTCCATGTCTTCCTTTTAAGCAAATTCCATAATATGTAATGACATAAACATGCTGATTCATGTTCATGTAAAACTTGCTTGATCAAGATAGGTAAAATATTACTGATTTTACCGGACCATATGTTATGGTTCAAATTATTAGTAAATACTACTTTCAACAAGATTCACTCAGAATAGGCTCTAATTTTTTTCTCCCTTTTTTTTTCATAGTAGTTTGAAAAGAAGGAAGGTCTAGCTTCAAGTTGTTTGAGATAAAATAGTGGGATAGTTGTGTTGAGTGCAAGTACCTAAAAAAATTGTTTATAGTTGTTCAATGCTCCTTCCCTAATTTGACATATACCTACTCAAAACTCCCATTGCATGTGCAATATCTTGTCTAGTACAAGCCATTTCATGCATCACTTCCAACATCAATAGCATAGGGAATATGGGACACGTTCTCTTCCTCTTCTTGTGTTTTGGGACACCGATCTATAAATAACTTTATATGTATAGGAATAGGGACCTTAATTGGTTTACATTCCTACATATTAAACCTTCACAATATTGTCTCAATCTGTTTTCTCTGATTTTCCTAAATTTTCCTATTCGTTCAATTTCTTTTAATTTCCATGCCCAAAATAAACTTTGCAACACCAATATATTTCATGCCAAATTTAGAGGACAACTTAGTTTTCACATCCTTGATGATTTCATTATTGTTTCTAATTAATCACATATCATCATTCATACAATACCACAAATAAAATGATCACCACATAATTTTAAACACACAATGGTCAGCTTTATTCCTTGTGAAACCAAGTCTATATATATATATATATGTATCAAAATTTTGTCACCACATCCTTAGAGATTACTTTAACCCATATTGGGACTTTTTTAGCTTGCAAATTATCTCTTTCTTTCCTTTCACTACAAAACCTTATGGTTGTTTCATGTAGATTTCTTCTTCCAGATCCCAATGTAGAAATGTTGTCTTTACATCCATCTGCTATACTTCAAGAGAAAAAATAGTAGAAACAAACAAAATAAATCTAATAGACGTTAACTTAGAAACAAGAGAAATTTTTTGCCAAAGTCAATTCCCTCTACCCAAGAATAACATTTTACTGCTAACCAAACCTTGTACTTCTTCACTTAATCTTTTGCATTCAAATTTTTCTTAAACATCCATTTTCTACCATGGGATTTCTTCCAGCTAGTAATCCAAATAGATCCCAAGACTCATTCTTATCCAAGGGTACACTTTCTTCAACCATGGTCTTCTTCCAATGTTTTCCATCCTCTTAATCAATTGCCTTTCTAACAATTTTGGGATCATAAATAATAGACAAAATTAAACTAGAATGAAAATTAGGTGGACTGTACCTTTATGGTTTCCTTCTTTTCCAACTAATCACCTCAATTCAAAGGTAGGAGGTTGTTCTTCTTCTAAATCATGTTCCTTTATCAAGTTAGATTCTTCATCCTACAACTTGAACTTTACTACCTCTAGTTTTCTTCCCTTGGCAGGACTTCCTGTTTCACAACATCTTTGACCTCTTTAAATACAACACCTTGATTGTAAACAACCTTCTTAGTTTATAGGTTCTAAATCTTATAAATTTCTAGACCATCTTTGTAACCAATAAATATACACTTTTTAGCTTTGTTGCCCAATTGACACCTATTTTCCTTTGGAACATGTACATAAGTATCACAATAAAAAACTCGATATCTATGTGAGGATTTCTTAACAATCCATGCCTCGTGCAAATCCTTTTCAACCAATGCTAATGAGTGTGATTTATTTTACAACTAACATGCAATATCCACTACCTCGTCTTTAAATATATAACACTGAGCATACTCCTCGTTTTTTCCATCAATTTCATGTTCATCCTTTCGGAAACCCCATTCTTTTGAGGTGCGTAAGGAGTAGACTTCTACCTTGCTATACCAATATTCTGACTGAAATTCTCACATTCATTCTCGTAGAATTCTCCACCATTGTTTGTCTTCAACAACTTAATTTTCTTATCTATCTGATTCTCCACAAGATCCTTGAACTCCTTAAATTTACAAAGACATTATATTTCCTCTAGAGGATATAAGTCTATGTATTCCTCGAAAAATCATCTATGAATGAGACATTGTATACATATTTACCTAGTGGTGGAATATGCATAGGTCCAAACATGCTACTTATACTAACTCTAAAATTCCCTAAGCTCTTGTAGCACTTGTTGAGGTTCTTACCCAATTCTATTTACTATAAATGCAATGTTCACAAAAATCAAGATCTAATCAAGCATACCTTCAACTATACATTTACAATGTAGTTTTTAAAGGCCCTTCTCTCCATTATGCCCTAGTCTATGATGCCACATCATAATATTTTGTCTAGAGATAATAGGATTTTGATCTTCTTTATTCCACCTTCATGAATAGTATAACAATTACACCCATCGGTGGCGATGATTCCCAATAACTGGTATAAGGTTCCAATTTGAAGTCTCTCAAAAACACCTTCCTATAACTTTCCTTTTCAAACACGAACATTTGCATCACTCATCTTTCTTAAAAATATCAAATTTATAGCCATCCTTATAAGGTGTAGGACACTGGGAAGTGTTGTCATCCTTCCATGCTTGAGCATCAACTTGACTTTTCCTCACCCATTCCTACCCATTAAGTCATATCCAAAGAAAATTTCACCTCCATCATACCTTGCATATTTGCAAAACCACTCCCTATGGGGAAATGTATGAAAATAGGTATTTGAGTTGATCAACCATATGTCATGATATGCATGTGCGTTTCAAGAAGCTAAGTAAACATTCCTTCCTTCCTCTAAGGAGGACCTTTCTTCTTTAAAGTGAACATCATCAAATCCTTTCTTTCTCTTAACACTTTTAGATCTAAAATTATTCTTGTAACTACCTTATTTATCACATTTATATGGTATTTCCTTATGAATATTCCCGGTGATCTGTAAAATTTTGTGGATATTCCACTAGAACAGTTCATCACAATAACTCATAATATTTTGGGGTTTTTATATTATGTAGGTTTATTTAATTAGATCTCATATTTCTTATGTATAGCTTATAACCTAAGTTTAAGAAATAAATGAAATATGAAAATGAAAGAACACGCACAAAATACACACTATCCACATAAACGAACACAAGATTTATCCTAGAAAACCCAATATGGGAGAAAACCCAACTAAAAGGTGAGGCCAATGCTCTAATATCTTCCGTCAATTATAAAAATGCACATACAAAGGAATGGGAATTCACTGTAGATTTTCCTCTTAATGTTGTGGCCTAGATAAGTGCTACAAAATCATCCTCCTCTGCTATGCTCACAAAATATCACTCTTATATGCTTTTTTTTCACCTATTGAACAAGATATAATGCTAAAGAATGGAATCGCCTTTTCCTCCTAGTTGTGCGGTATTTAACATATCCTGATAGCCATTTAGGTGTAGGGCTTTGACTTCATCAATCGTAAATTGTGATAAGATTTTATACCTTCCATAATCTTCCAAAAATTCCACACATGGGTATCCCACATGTGTGAGTAGTGGGGGCAGTGGGGTTGGCATGACATCCAATCATACCATGGTGGTCAACTTGCAAAAGGCATAAATTTTGCATAGGATCTCCAATTAAGGTAATTCTTGCACCATTGGAAAGGCCTAAATGTGTAGAATGTTGTTTCCTAGCCCTATGAATAGTTTGCATAGAAAAAAAATCGTTTGATGCCTCAAAATGACACCAAAATATTTTTATATTTTGACCCCAAGTTTCCAAATTGGGACATGTCGCTAAAATGATCTTGCAAACTGATCTTCTAAGTTTTTCCATATAAAAAGCATCAAGATAGATTACAAATGGTATGATGATCCAATCCATAGAGGATTTTGGTCCTCAAAATATTTATTGAATAAGTTGAGAAAATATTCCTCTACTATATGCTTAGAGTACCATTTTGGTTTCCCTACAAGTTGTCCTTTCAACCTAATCTACTGAAGGTTATAATACCTCTGTATTGTAGTTTTAGAAATTTCCTACAAAACTGTCTTTTTCTCACCTTGCTTGAGCATCTACGGCTAAGTCCTTGTTGTACCATGTACAATAACACCCCATTATTATACAAATTATTCATAATATAATGGGGACCCTTCTAAATTTTCTTTGTTTTCTGTGTTTTACTTATTCACAATCATTTAATTTCAATTTTTAATAAGTTTGTATATAATTATAATTTAGAAGCTTTTCATTTTTTTTAATGTTATTAATTTAGTTCAATTTGATCCCTAGTTTATTTTTTGCAAAACACCAATTTTATTATAAAGAAAATTCTTTCACAAAGTATTCAAACTTGATTCACAGTCTAATAGGATTAATTGTCCAGGATATCGGATATATGGATATGGATAATTCAAATCCAAACGAAAGGAAAATAGTCTTAACTCAAGTCTTCCACATACCATATGTCAGTGTCCTGCTTCTGCACCCGGATTCTTTTCAAATAAGTTCATTTGAGTTGGGTGGATACTAGGTTTAATGTATCCAAATATAGGTGGAACACTTAGTATCATTATTTGAAACCACTAAAATGTTGAAAATAGCAAAAGAAATGTTAAAAATAGCATCAAGAAAAACAATCCTAATTTAATTTATCCTTGAATTAAATTAAATTGTATTTTCACATCTCATGACAACTTGTAATAGTTAATTAATTTAATTTGGCTTAGTTAGTAATTCAAGTTGAGGGTCTAACTAGAGTCATGTAGTGTGTCACCTACAATTGAGTTTATTTTGAGTTGTAATTATTTAGTTCAGTCTAATTGAGTTAAAGTTAGTTAAACTAGTTCCAACTGATGGAAAAATTAGTGGAGTGTAACCTGCAGTCGAGTATGGTGTTGCCTGATGTATAGTGTGGTGCTACCTGTCAAACAGTGGGGTGTAACCTGCAATAGTGGGGTGCAACTTGCAGTAGCAGGGTGTTGTCTACAGTGATCAACCAGTAAACTGAAGATTCACTCATAATTAACTCATTCATATTAGAAAAGAAGAAAGACCAAGTTGAGATTAGAGTTCAGGGACATTGTACTATCAGCTGTAAAATCATCTAAATTAAACTGATGGTGCATGCAATCAGAGGAAGGCCTATGATAATTGCACAATTAATAATTGAGAAATTTCCCCATTAAACGGGCGCAAATTCCAAGGGAACAACACAAGGAAGTAGGAGTTTGGAAGGCTAGGAAATTGGATAAGTATTGGCCAATGCTTGTCTAGGAAGTAGTGAGATAGATTGTACTTGTGCAGAGATTGATCAGGTTGAAAAAGAATTGTATTTTATTCTCTATTTTCATATCTAATGCAATATACAAATAAGAAGGGGTTTTGAGAAAAAAGCTTTCCCCTTAGATAAATCTATGAGCACATCTGATTGAATCTTGTCTCATTTTTATGTTGTGATTTATCAATCAATTAATTGTTTATGTTGATGAGTAGATTAGATTCAAGTATTTTGTTTTAGAATATTACATTAGCAGTTTGAATCTATAAGGAATTTCTACATGGTATCAGAGCTAGATTTGAAGAAATTTCTACACGGTATCAGAGCTAGATTTGTAGGAATTCTTTGCATGGTATCGGAGTTGAAATCGCAATAGAATAGAATAATTTGAAGTTGTACTTGCAGATTGATGGATCTCTAGTTCAGGGCAGCTTCAGAAGACCCTATGTGCAGACTTCTTAATGGAGTTAGAAGGTTGCTAGTGGGCAGATCAATGAGCCAATGTTGAGTGACACAAAAGGAAGATGTGATATTTGGTATTGGTAGATTGAGGAGCAATGATATTTCCCATAGGGAAATCGAAACTCAAAAGGAGTATAGTTTCAGAGGGAGAAACCCTATGGAAGCTAGTACTTCAGTATCTCGGGAGATCAGACACATTATTGCACTGGTTGTTGCAGCAACAAAGTAGTAGCAACAACAGTATGAGTAGAGCATATCTAGTTCATGCATGCAAAGTCATGAGGAGTAAGGCAAAGGTTAGAGACTTAGTGGTTGAGAGGGAGCATGAATTTCCTCTCAGCATGCAGCCTCAAAATCAACCTCAGAAGCAACCTCAAAAGGTTGTGGAGCAACCACAATTGGAGAAGCAGAGAAGAGACAGGGTGGAACCATCCACTCAAAAAGAGACCTCCAATAGGGGGGGGGGGATTTCGAGCCAAGTGGGCAAAGGGAGAACATTTAGCCATACCTCAAAGTGAGAGGTGGGGCGATGTGAAGCAATAGTCCCAAGAGTGAAAAAATTTGGCTAGGATCCATTGAGGTGTTTTTTTCCTCATGGATCATTACCTTGCTAGGGGTCCCATAGTACTTAGTAGCAGGAGGATCAATGTCAATCATATACTGAGGAGTGCAGAGCAGAGTTGACGGTAGAGCAGGAGGCTCAGTAGCAGAGTCAACAACAACATAATTTTCCTAGCAAATAGTTGCAGACACAAGTGTTGCATGCATAACATTCTAAAGGTACCCGAACGGGATAGAGTTGAATTCCTTTCTTTTTGAGAGGGAGTGTTGAAAATAGCAACAATAAATTTTAAAAACAATATCAAGAAAAAAATCCTAATTTAATTTGTCCTTGAATTAATTTGGGAATTAAATTGCAATTCCACATTCATGACAACTTGTAATAGTTAACTAAGTTAATTTGACCTAGTTAGCTCAGTTAATTTGAGTTGAGGTTCTAACTAGAGTCATGTAGAGTGTCTCCTACAATTAGGAGCACTAGTTGAGTTTATTTTGAGTTTTAATTATTTAATTCAGTCTAATTAAGTTAAAGTGAAACTAGTTCCAACTAATCGAGGAATTAGTGGGAGGTCCAGTAGTGGGGTGTAACCTGTAGTCGAGTGTGGTGCTGCTTGTCAAACAGTGGGGTGTAACCTGCAATAGTGGGGTGTTGCCTACAGTGATCCACCAATAAACTGAATATTCACTCATAATTAACTCATGCATGTCAGATAAGAGAAAGACCCAATTGGGATTGAAGTTCAAGGATAGTGTACTATCGGTTCTAAAATCATCTAAATTAAATTGATGGTGCATGCATATTAAGGCCTATGAGGATTTCACAATTAATAATTGAGGAATTTCCCCATTAAATAGGGTCTAATTCCCAAGGGAACAACACAAGGAAATAGGAGCTTGGAAGGTTAGGAAATTGGCTAAGTATTGGCCAAGGCTTGTCTAGGAAGTAGTGAGATAGATTGTACTTGTGCAAAGGTTATTTAGGTTGAACAAAAAATGTATTTTCTTCTCTATTTTAAGGTATTATGCAATATACAGATAGGAAGGGGTTTTGAGGAGCAAGCTTTCGCTTTAGATAAATCTCTGAGCGTATATGATTGAATCTTGTCTCATGTTTATGTTGTGATTTCTTAATCGATTAATTGCTTTCGTTGGTGAGTAGAGTAGATTCAAGTATTTTGTTTTAGAATATTACATTAGCAATTTGAATCTAGAAGGAGTTTCTACATATAATTACTATAATAGATATCCTAGCTAGCTAGAAGCGGGTTTATATATTTCAGATACAAGAAAAATATTAAGATTGGATCTTAAGAAATGATTCATAGTATCCAACAAATATATATTTTTTAGCATAATGAGTAAGGGTTATATTAAATCTGTGCCCTACTGCATCAAATACTTGGGGAATTCATTACATTACTTCAATTTCAGAGGATTCTTTACTATGGAGTTGACTATCAAATAAAAAAAACTACCAACTAGAAATATTATGATATCGATCATACATACATATATCTTACAATATTGAGATAACATAAGAGAAAAATTGTAGAAATATCCCATTAGAGAAGAAAAAATACAACTTCCTTTGTAGGCTTGTTCAAGTCAAGTTATAGGTTTCTAGAGACAGGGCTTGGACCAAAGCTAGTAGTGTCCGGGTTCCTTGTGGCATTACCAATTATCTTAGTAGCATCTAGATGTCTCCAAATAGCGCCAAACTTGTCATCTTGGCGAAAGAGTCTATTTTTGAGACTATGAAGTTCTTTTGTGATGAAAGTGAGGAAATTATCTTGCTGATGAATTTTCCATTTTAAATCCAAAATTTCCACCTGCAGGACCTCTAGATTCTTGCTGGATGCAGTACAAGTGGAACTTCTGAAGGTGGAAAAATTGCTAAAACTAGGAGACATGGTTTACATAACAGTAAGGGGGTCTGGGAGGTAGCAGAGGATGTTCTCAAGTTGTATATGAAGAGGACTCCACAAGGGATTCCTAATACAACATTGGGCTTAAAGGTATCCTGGTATGAGGGTACAACACTAGAGGGACCGTTTAAGCTCATGGGGGTCAAGCATAAGGGGTTAGGATCAACGAAGGGGATACCAAAGGGGTTTGGGATTAAGAAGTATAAACCACCTTCAACCTTAGAGAAGGGGGTTGTTATAGGCCATTGTGTCACATCTGGTGAATAGGCCTTCAACTGAATCAATCAATATCCTTTGACCTCCTTTTCATCATCATTGAGCAAATACTTAAGAATGAATCATTCTAATCCCCGAGTTTATGCCTGAAAGCACCTTGTTTCAGTCATTTTAATGACCAAAACTCCTTGGCCTCTTACTGGACAATGTTGACTACCAAGTTGCCCTACTATGCCCCTGTGTTGATCACCAGTAGGTTGCTTACTATCGAGGGTGTGTTGATTCTAGAAATCTAGGAAAAAGATAGAAAATCTTGAAGCCTCTTCTTCTAGAAGCTTCCAGGATATGTTTTAACAATTTACCTCAAATAAAAATCTTGAATCCTATCCTATCCTACTTTGGAGTTTTCATCCCTTATCCATTGAGCTCATCCTCCTATCAAGAGTGGATTTCAATCCTAGATTGGTAAAAGGATAAGAATTCATGAACTACCTCCTTCTACTATATATTTACTTCCATCCATAGGAAAGGGTTTGGATTTTGGGGAGTGATTATGCCCTTATATTGCTGATGTGAGAGATATATTTCCATTATTTAGGGTGATTAGAGGTGCACTTTGTGACAAGGAAAGGACAAGTCAACTTGAAGGAGATCTTTTACATGATCAACACCTATTTTTGGTTGTAACTCACTCCATTTCTATTAATGCGGATAGGTATTTGTTTTCCTATATAAGATGTATAGGGGCGGTTTCATATATTTCAATACCTTGTTGATCTATTGAATAAAGTGATTAGTTAATGCTACACAGATTTCGTGGATCGTTGGCTTATGTAAACTGCCTGTGAAGGTTCTAATAGTAGCGATAAGAGCTAAGATTAGAGCATTCAAGCCAAGGAAGCAGTGAAGCATGCAACAAATTCCAGGTAGGCTTCATCTCGTTATATATTTACTTTAAGGAACACATTAGTCCCTTTGTATTTATGTTGTTTTAGGTTAGTCCACGAAGCCTAGGGAAGATACTTCTATCCATAATTGTAGATTCTGCATAACAAATTGTCGACCATATTGGGCAACAATGTATTCCCTTGGTGGTTTCTTTGTCCATTGTTCTTTTTTTACCTCTTCTCTCGACCTTTACTGTCTCATTCAATCAAGAACAGACCTAGGAAGAAATTTCATTGAGTCTCAATTGCAATCCTTGTGTCAGAACTTTTCATCCCTGGATCAACGCACCCTCTAGTCTTCTAGCAGAGCGTTGCACCCTAGTTGAGCCTTCTCTGTGCCTGCGTTTCATAGCACTGGTGCCTCTTTTGCACTTGCATTGGCCCTTGTTCATTCACAAGTTTGTTTTTGCCTTGATTTTCTCTCTGATCATCCTTTTTCCAGTTGCTCTTCCTTGAGTCTCTGAGTGCCCCGTGGTCCCTATGAAGCCTCCATTTGTATTTCTTTTGTTTTAATACCTTTGGTAAGGATTTGTTCAAAGATTTTCCTTTGTTCTTATCATTAGGTCATTTGCAAATTGATTTTGTTTGATCATTGAGTGCTTAGATGAATTGGTGTTCTAGTCATCACTAGAAAATCTTATTTGAATCAATGATTAGACTTTGCATCTTAGTTTTCTTGATTTTCAAAAATTAAGTGACTTGAAAGGAAAAATATTTGCATTGGAATTTATGGTTTTGTACGTGCATCAAAATTGGAACAATTGCATTGAAAAGGGAATTGCATTTTTCACATTTTTTGCTGCATATTGTTTGTTGCATACTCTTTGTCTCTTCCCTTATATACATTTTCATTGAATGAGAAAGATTTCATTTCCTCATGCTAGTTTTCATTTTAGGATATTTAGGTGACATTCGCAGTGAGCCCCAAAACTGAAACTTAATTGAAGATAAACAATAAAATTTATTGAATCAACCTAAGGAGAATTTGTAACATTAATGCAAACATTTAGAGGTATAGGCTAGAGACATGTTTTGACGTCGTTATACGTAGGAGTTTTAATCTTTCTCCAAAGTTGTATCCCAAGGGTGAAATCCTATTCCACGTACGTGAGTGTATAGGATCGTTCTACATGTACCTTTGGGTATATTGGATGAAGCTCCACACACGTAAAGTATATGGAAACACTCTCATTGAACAATTATGCATTAGACAACACTACTACAAAATTCAATTCCACGTACCGTCAAGTACATTTTGGAAGTCCCTTATAGGTTGCTATCCTCACCATAAGTAACCGAGTCGAACGCCTTGTGTACACAACATTTGGGGAGATTTCTTGCATGTATGTTAAATCCTTGGTTCACAAGGTGTATATTAGAGTTCACGGTTGCTTGGTAATCCTTTATGCCTAGATTACCCCCTTTCTTATTTATTTTTGTGTTAATTTCTAAAATTTATTATCCAATGTGGAAGAACAAAATCCCCCACTCCGTCGTTCATGTAGAATGCAAAATAAGCCTCCTCTTCCACCAGAGGCTATTCATGGCCATCGTCAGAAGCATAAAAAGACGTAAACTACCAAATCGAGAAATTTGGGAGCTACTTTTGGTCCTCCTCCTAAATCTGATCAACTAGAATAATCTTTACCTTTGATTACTGAGCCTGAGATTACCTCTACTCTTGTTGGTGAATCTGACACAATCGCAATAGAAGCCCCTGAAACCTTACTTCACGAAGTTATTGAACTTGACTTTCCTGAGTTAGATAATTTACTTCTTGAGGTTGTTTAGCCGGAGGAACCTCAGCCATCTTTACCTGTTACTTTAGGTCCAACCCCTTCTCTTCCTTTATATTAGATAAAACCTCCCATTGTATATATTGGACCTGATGGTAAAGATCTTCCATACAAACTTGTGAGTATTGAAGAGATCTCGCAAGAGGATCCTCATCCCTCTACTCCAGTTCATTGAGTGGACTCCATTCTTATCAAAATAATCCTCTTCCCCCTCTTCAAACTCCAACACAAACTCCTTTACCTGATTCTTTGGACTCACCCGCAGATTTCTTGCGGCAATCTTCATTGGGATTGTTAATCATGACTAGATCCGATTTGACCTCCCAATTCGTGTCCACCACTATGGTTGAGACATCAAATGTTTCTTCCTCATATATGTTTACAAAATCACCAAAGGAAAATCTATATGGTGGCCCATCAGTCCCACCTAGTTATTAGTCTTTATATGGTACCTTCTTTGGTGCAACTTCCAGTCCTTGGACCTCTCCCATGTTGTCCATTTCGGGAATTCCATTTGCTACTTCTCTTATGAATGTCACTGAACTTGCTCCTTCTCCCCCACCTACACCTACAATTGAATAGTAGGCTGGCCCTTATGTAAGTGGGAAAGGTTATCTTCAACAACCTAACTCTCCTTATGTTGGGTGCCTTCCATCTGGATCGCAATTCCCTCCACCTATGGGAGGGGGGAAACCTGTTGTTGGTATATCTTAGATTGTTAATCAACCTTATTATAATCCTCCTTATCCTGGGGTGGCTACCAGTGTTTGACAACCTACTTTTCCTGTCCAACCTGGTTCATTTTGAGACCGATTGTTGAATCCTCAAGCTGTGCCATCTTCATCTCAAATTCCTACCCATCCATTTGTATCTCAACAAGTTCAAATACATGTAAGTCAACCTTTATAGGTTGTTGTTGCATCTCAACCTATTCCTTCAGTATCTAGTACCCCTAAGGTTCCACTAACCCAATCTCAACCTATTCCTTCAGTATCTAGTACCCCTAAGGTTCCACTAACCCAATCTCAACCTATTCCTTTAGTATCTAGTACCCCTCAGGTTCCACTAACCCAACTTTTACAAGGTACCTTACAGTCTCAACTGCTTGGGAAAGGTACTCCTCAAATTTTGATAAGAAAAAATGTGTATAGTATGGCAAAACCCCAATCAAACCCACCTTATGACTGGATGATGCAAAATTCTACAGGGAAACAATATAGACCTTATCATGGTGTTCCTCAAGTTCCTTTTCAAGACCAAAATATACAAACCCAACTACTTGAGCCTTTGCAGGGTCATCCTAGAGCTTGTCAATAAGGTTACATGTATGTTGGTTACCATAATCCTCCTTATTCTGGTGCCTAGCATCCTCTTTATCCGAACACTCCTTATCCAAGAATGCAAGTACCTATTTCTCAAGCTATTCCTTCTTATCATGGCTATCCTCCACTAGATTTTAACTGGCAGTTACCTTTTTTGGCAACTCTCGAATTGCCAGATTTGTCTCGACTTACCAACGATCCCATCACTCATTCACCTTGGTGGTCGATAATTCTGACCAAATTGCCTTCTGATATCCCAAAGTTCAATGGGAATCTTGGAGAAGACCCGTCAACGCATGTAATGATGTATCATCTATGGTGTTATTTGAACTCCCTTAATGATGATTCCATACGATTATGTCTTTTCCAATGTACTCTTACAAGTACCATAGATAAATGGTACATTGAGTTACCTAGAGCTTCGTTTCATGATTTTAGTTGCTTAGCTACGATCTTCCTCACACATTTCTAGTTACCCATCCGGTATGAAATTGGAACAGAACTTTTGACCGACTTTAAACAAACTAAAGCCACGCACATTTCAGATCACATTCATGAGTGGTGGTATCATCGCCGGTTGGTTAAGATCTATGTTCTTGATCAATTGTTAGCGTAATGGTTCATTAAATCCCTGTTTCCATATATCACAGAGGATGTAGCCAAAGGCAGAGTTGTGATTGAAGAGCAAGTAATTGCTCATGCTCAGTATTTGGACCTCATCTATACCCAATCTGAAAAGATGCCAGATGCTTAGAGACCTTCAAACACTGTTCCTCCCATTCCTGGTAAAGAATCTCATGCTGTTGATGGCATCATTTGTTTTGCCAGTTCGCAGAAAGTGAACAAACCATCTGGTGCTTCTCTCAGTGCTTCTACCCAAAAATATTCATGCAGTCCTCCTACGGCTTCTTCTTCTGAGATAAATTCCATTTCAACTAATAAAGGAAATCTCAACAACAACCAAGAAGCAAGAAGAAAGGAAAAGGTGAAAAGAAGAAATATTCTTCACCGTTGGATAAAAAAAACAAATCAGTGCTCTGATGAGAAACGAAAGCCTCACTACCAATTCTTGATTTGCAACAAGGATCACTTTTCTCGTGACTGTCCTAACTATGCAAAAATGAATAAGTTTTTGAAATCCTCCACTTCTCCCACAATGTTGACTGACCTGTTTCCCAATCAGGAGACCCATATGGTTGTTGGGGACCTATCTTCCTCTAACACGGTTTTAATGCTTTCTTCCACGAAGCATAAATATGATGTAATGGTGGCTACTCGAAACAAGGACTATGATCATGTGAATCCTCTAAATGGTCAGGCTAATGATCAACCTGATGGTTTGTAATCACCTCCATTCGATCCTCCTCTGCCCACGATTCCTATGAAGTTGACTATTTAGGCTTTGAAAGCGATATTCATAAGTCTTCTTTTGACCCTCGTGCTAGGGTTACTCATAATTATAATGTAGTTGAGGACTTGGCGCAGTCTCCATCATCTATGTTGACCCTTGAGGTGTTGTAAAACTGATCCACCCAGAAAAAGGCTTTTCTTTTGGCTATCGGATGTGTGGATCCTTTAGGTTCAAACCTAGTTATTTTCAACCATGAAAACTATACCCCTTGCCTTCTACCTCAATTGGCCTTTATCATTCAGGTCATCGTCCATGGTAAGAACATTCATCGTTGTACTATGGACGAGGGAGACTCAACTTGCATAATGTCTATGTCTTGCTGGAAAGTGATTGGTTCGCCTCAACTGAGTCAGTCACCTACCACATTGAAAGCCTTTGATTGGAGAACATATAAGCCGTGTGGTATTCTAAATTCCTTACAAGTAGAAATATGGGGAAAAACTATATCCATTAAAGTGGAATTTATTGACGAACCTCTTGATTATAATATTCTATTGGGTTGCACGTGGGTTTACACCATGGCTGTAGTCGTTTCAAATTATTTTTGTATGATTGCCTTTCCTCATAAGGGTGAGATTGTGGCCATTAACCAACTCACCATTTTCACCTCTGATTCTCATGTTACTAGAAGTTATAGGTTTTAACCATGTACAAAAATTACCTGTAGATAAATTCTAAAAAACCAAAAAATAAACAATGATGAGAATATAAAACAAATACACAGATATTTTTCCCTGGGCCCCAAAACCGGGTCTACCAGATTGAATTTTCATTATGTTCCTTTCAATGTTACAATACATATATATACATGTCAAAGCATTCATAAACCCCAATCCATTAACCTTGGATTAGAACATAACCATAGTTCCCTTGACTGAATCTACAAAATACCATGGACAAAAAACCATTATGCCCAAAACAAATTTGCAAAACCCATGCAAAAAACCATAGGTAGGTCCACCTACCTAATATAGGGTCCATTTTTTTTCCCAAGGTGCTTCCCCAGACCTCGTGCAGGGTGGCTATCGCCTCCCTGAAAACCCCCTGATGGGGGGGCAGGCTATCACCCCCCTTATGAACCCCCCGCGCATGCGACTATTCGTGGAAAGAATATAACACATACCCAACATTCTCCCACTTGTTGTTTTCTTTTCCACACAGGGGATCACAGGAGAGCTTAGTCATTAGTCTAGCCCTGCAACACCCATTGTTTCTCTACACGAAGAAAACTTCTTGGTGCGCACAAAATTTGTCAATTCATCAACGACATGCTTCAAAGTGTCCACCTTTACTAGCAATGTGCTTTGTCTTTGAATGATAAGTAGGGTCCTTTGCCAAGAAAATTGCACTTTGGCTGTCATAGTTTGTCCTTATAACTCACTGTACTAACCCCATACTTGAACACAATATTTGCAACCAAACTACTTCCTTGCTTGCATGAGTGGCTGCCATGTATTTTTCATATGTAGTTAAAAGTGCCACTATAGGTTGTCTCTTGCTCATCCAACTAAATGCACCTCTAAATAGGTTAAACACATACCCACTTGTAGATCATCTTTGATCCATATCTCTAGCCCAGTCTACATCAACAAAGCCACTGATGTCTAAAAATCTGTCTAATCTTGGTCTTCCTTGGCATCACAAATAATAATCACTAGTGCCATGCAAATACCTAAAAACCCGCTTCACTGTTGTCTAATTCTCCTTCCATGGTTTTGACATAAACCTGCTTAGTAATCCCACTACATGTGCAATGCCTAGTCTAGTATAGACCATTGCATACATTAGGCTACCAACTCCACTTGTGTATCGAACACAAGACATTTCCTCTTCCTCTTCTTGTGTCTTGGGACATTGTTCAACAGATAACTTTACACCTACAGGAATAGGAATCTTCACCTGTTTACTATCCTGCATATTAAACCTCAAAAGTATTGTCTCAACATACTTCCTATGGTTTAACCAGAGCTTCCTCTTTTCCCAATCTCATTTAATTTCCATGCCCAAAATATAGTTTGCAATATCAATATCCTTCATGTCGAATTTCGAGGACAATTTGGTCTTCAAATCCCAAATAATTTCTTTTTCATTTCCAATCATCAACATATCATCCACATATAAGACTAGATAAACAACATAGTTACTAATTAATTTAAAACACACATAATGATTTTATTTGCTTCTAGTTAAGCCAAGTCCCCGTATATAGGTATTAAATTTCTAATACCACATCCTTGGTGACTGTTTTAACCCATACAAAGACTTTTTTAACCTGCATTCCAGTTATTTCTTTCTCTTCACCACAAAGCCTTCAGGTTGCTTCATGTAGATCTCTTCTTCTAGATCCAAGTGAAGAAATGATGTCTTCACATCTATCCATTCCACCTCAAAATCAAAAGGAGCATCAACAGATAAAAGTAATCTAATAGAATCCAACTTGGCAACATGAGAAAAAATATCACCCAAATCAATTCCCAACACTTGAGAATAACCTTTTGCTACCAACCGAGTTTTTTATTTCTTCACTTTTCCTTCTGCATTCATCTTCTTCTTAAACACTCATTTGCTTCCAATGGCTTTCCTTCCAACCGACAACTCCACCAAATCCCAAGCCTCATTTTTGTCCAAATATGCCATTTCATCAACCATGGCCGCTTTCCAGAGTTTTCCATCCTCTGAATTTACTACCTCCCTGACAGTTTTGGGATCATCATTAGTAATAGATAAAGCAAAATTTTAACATAAAGAAAATGAACTGTACCTTTCTGTCTCCCTTCTTTCTCGAATTGATCTTCTCACAGCTGGAGTTTGTGGCTCTTCATCTTCTAATTCTTGTTTTGCTATAGACTCTGATTCTTCCTCCTTTAGCTCAGACTCTATCTTCTTAGGTTCCTTTGGGAGGACTTCATGTTTAATACCATCTTACAACTCTCTAAACACCACATCTTTGTTGTACACAACCTTCCTTATTTATGGGTTCTAAATATTATAACCTTTTAAACCATCCTTATACCCAATAAAGATGCACCTTTCAGATTTACTATCCAGCTTGGTTCTTTTCTCCTTTAGAACATGTACATATGCATCACATCCAAATACCCTCAAATGTGAAAGAGAGGGTTTCTTACCAGTCTTAACCTCATGTGGAGTCTTATCCTCCAACACTGATGAAGGTGATCTATTAACCGGGTAACATGTAGTCTCCACTGCCTTTGCCCAGAATTCTTGTCCTAACTTGACACCACTAATCATGCTTCTTGCCTTTTCCATCGACGTCATGTTCATTCTTTCTGCAACTCCATTTTGTTGAGGTTTGTATGGAGTAGTCTTCTGCTGTGCTATACCACACTTCATACCAAATTCTTCAAATTCCTTCTTGCAGAACTCTCCACCATTATCTTTCCTCAACACCTTTTATCTTCTTCTTTGTTTGGTTTCCCACTAGAGCGTTAAATTCTTTAAACCTATCAAAGACTTTAGATTTATTCATGAAGAAATATATCCATGTATTCATTGAGAAATCATCTATAAATGATACATAGTACACAAAATTACCCAGTGATGGAACCGACACAAGTCCAAACACATCATTGTGCACAAGCTCTAATATCCCTTTTGCCCTCTTAGCACCAGAGGGGAAACTCACCCGATTCTTCTTCCCATATATATAGTGTTCACAAAAATTGAAATGTAGAGAGAAATTAGACATACCTTCTACCATACCATTACCATGAAGTATTTGAAGGACCTTCTCTCCAATATGTCCAAGCCTTTAATGCCATAGCATGGTATTTTCTCCATATACCACTAGATTTTCTATTCCACTTTAAGGAACCACAGAATTGTTGCACCCATCAATAATGATACCACCTAGAAGCTTGTACATAGTTCCAATCCAAACTCTCCACATCAATACCAGTGCTCCTCGAACCATCTTGCAAGTATCTTTCTCGAACATTGTTTTTACACCTTCATCATCCATCTTGCTTACAAAAATTAGATTTTTGGCCAACACAGGAATATGCAGAACACCCGAAAGTGTTCTAATCATTCAACCTTGCAACTTCAGCTTGAAGTTTCTGCATTTGATGATTGTAGCCTTCTTGGCATCCCCTAAGAAGACATCACCACCATCATATTTCTCATACTTTCATAACCGCTCCCTATGGGTTGTGAAGTGAAAGGATACACATGAGTCAATCAACCATGCATCATGATCTACATGCGTACTTAAGGAAGAAGCCAAGTAAACATCCCCACCTTCATATGAGGTGGTTTTCACCTCTGCAGAAGGAGCATCATCAGATCTCTTTCCTTTTTTAGGATCTTTAGATCTACAGTCCTTTTTGAAGTGCCCTTCCTTTCCGCATTTCCAACACACCTTTACACGTTTACATAGAGATTTATATCTCCCTCTATATTTAGATCTCCCACTCGAGGACTTATTTTTGTTTCTTATCTGGGACCATCCTTGTATAGACAAGGCATCTCCATTCTGCCCCTCCATATTTTTCTATCTCATCTCCTTTCACAACAAGGGTGAGACTATTTCATCAAACATCAAGGTAGTTGTATTGCTACCTATTACAACAACTAGACTATCCCACAAATCTAGTAGAGAACACATCAAACTAATGCACTTATATTCATCTGAAATTTTAATATAATATATAACAACTGGCTTACCATAGTATTAAAGGTGTTTAGATGCTCTGTCACCAAGTCTCCATCCTTCATCCTCAGGTTATACAAATTTTTCCGTAGGAACAATTTGTTCACCAGAGACTAAGATTAGTACAAATTCCCTAACTTGTCCGACAAAGCCTTCACTGTAGCTTCCCATGATACATTTAATAATATTGAATCTGAGATACACAACCGAATTGTGCTCTTTGTTTTTCGATCCAACTTAACCTAGTCTTCATTTGACATTTTCGTTGTTTTAGTACCCAGATCTATCACGATCCACTAATATTTATCCACCAACAGATCCTCCATCTTGAGTTTCCACAACTCATGTTATGCAACCAAATCATAAATAGATAGATCAGTGACTTAAAAATTATCCTCTTTGAGGGGGAAACCTCCTCTACATTACATAAATTAATGTTGGATGATTCAAATGACAAAACCTCCTTACTATATATAGGAGTATAAGGGGTCACAACATAATCAGAGCCTACATAACAATAATAATGCAAGGGAACAATAATAACAATAGTGGGCTTCTATGGGGCACAATAATAACAATATGGGGACTACATGGGCATAATAAACACAATAAGGGGGCTACACTAATAATAACAATAAGGGGATACACTAGTATTATAGGGATCTAACATTCCCCTCTCCTTCAAAAAATTGTTGTCCTCAACGCTTGAGTAGTTTTGGGTGCTTCTTTATAAAATTACCATCCTCCCAAGTGGAATCTTCAGCAGGTAAGTTCTTCCACTTGATGAGGTACTCTGAAAGTGATCGGTTTCATAGCTATCAAGTTCTTTTTTCCATGATTGCTTCAAGTTCCAATATGATTTTCCTTCCTCTTCAAGTTCCTGGAAATATTGTTTGAACTGGGAGCTTGTCACATATAACCTTCTTTAAGCGTGAAACATGGAAAACTGGGTGCACTTGGGAAGATATACGAAGCTCCAATTTGTATGCGATAGTACCAATATTTTGCACACTTGTAAGTACCATATTACTTTGGTGATATTTTATTATCCTTCTTAGCTTGCTTGAGGGACATTTGTTGTATGGTTGTAGTCGTAAAAACACCTAGTCATCTACATCAAAACTTATTTCGCTACGATGTTGATCTTCTTTTTGTTTCATTCAATTCTGGGCTAAAGTGAGGTTATCCTTTAAGAGTTGGAGAACTTGTTGTTGATGCTCGATGTGATTTTCCACTACTTGAACCTTAAAATTTTCTCTTAAAGATGATGTGATGCATGGTGGATGACATCCATAAAGTGCCATAAATGGGGTCATTTTCGTTGTAGTATGGACGTAGGTTTTATACCACCATTTAGCTAGAGGTAACCACTCGACCCATTGTGTTTTTTTATCATATGCAAAGCAAAAAAAGACATCCTTCCAAACATTTGTTCACTATCTCAGTTTCCTCATTTGATTAAGGATGCTAAGATGAGATATGAGCTAATTGAGTAGCTAGACAAGAAAATAATTCCTTCCAAAAATTTCCAGTGAAAATGGGATCTCTGTCGCTTACAATAATCTTTGGGTTTCCATGTAGCTTTTGAAATGTCTCCATAAATGTAGTAGCAACTGTACTGGCTTTAAATGGATGAGATAATGCACAAAAGTGTGTGTACTTGGTAAGTCTATCAACTACCACAATGATGACACTCTTTCCTTCATCCTTGGGTAAACCTATGATAAAATCCATTGAAACCTTCCCCCAACGTTGACTTGGAATGGATAAATTTTGTAACAGACCCGAGGTCTTAATTGTCTCAATTTTATTTTTTTGGAAAACTAAACATTTCGCCACAAAATTTTGAATATTAGATTTAAGGCCATCCCAGAAAAATTCCTTCTTGATCATGTGGTAAGTTTGTAAAAATCCTGAGTGCCCTCCTAAGGGAGAGGTGTGCAATTCCCAAAGAACCTTTTGTTTTATTTGGGAATTATTACAAAGCTATAAGTAATCTTTCTACCATAATGAATAATTTTTCTAGCCAAATGTATCATATGTACTGGTACCTTGCTGCAACTTTTGAATGAGTTTCCACTTCTTCGTAATTCTTCTATTCATCCCTTACTTCGGTTATCCAATCTAGTTGGATAATAGAAATGGAGCAAAGCAATGATTCCACATACTCATCATTTCTTAAGAGTGAATTTGCAACAACATTTTTCTTCCCTTTTTTGTAGATGATTTAAAAGTTATAACCCAACATCTATGTGACCCATTTTTGTTGCTCTTGTAAAGATAATATTTGTTCCAAAAAGTATTTACGACTATCACGATTTGTTTTTACCTTGAAGTGTCTTCCCATTAGGTAAGATCTCCATTGCTTTAGTGCATGTAGTATTTCCAACATTTCATTCTCATAAATATGTTTGTGTAAATATTTTCCTTTGATTGGACGCCTTGTAAAAGAAATGTGTCTTTATTATTGCATTAAAACAACACTAATTCCATTTCATGAGGCATAACATTCCACAATAAAGGTTTTTGTGAAGTTTGGTGTAGCTAAGATTGGTGTTTGACACATTGCCTCTTTAAGATGTTCAAAGGCATTAGTTGCTTATGGAGTCCAAGAAAATTCATCTTTTTTCAGTAATGTTGTTAGAGGTGTTGTTATTCTCCCATAGTTATTAACAAACTTGCGATAATATCATGTCAACCCGAGAAATCCTCATAGATGTTTTATGGTTGTGGGGATTTTCCATTCCTTAATGGATTTAATCTTGTCAGGGTTAACCTTAACACCCTCATGAGATACAATATGACCCAAATATTACACCTCCTGTACTCCAAAGAAACATTTGGAAGTTTTTTCATATAATTGTTTCTCCTCCAATAGTTTGAGCACCCTGTCAACATGTTGAACATGATCCTTCCAAGACTTGTTGTAGATTAGTATATCATCAAAAATACTAACAAAAATTTTCTAAGGAAGGGTTTGAAAATGGAATTCATCAAAACTTGAAATGTAGAAGGTGCATTAGTAAGGCCAAAAGGCATGACCAAAAATTCATGATGACCCTCATGAGTTCTAAATGTTGTTTTAGGAATGTATTTAATCTTCATTCTAATTTGATGATATCCTGAATGGAGATCCAACTAGGTGAAGTAAATTGCTCCATGTAATTCATCCAATAATTCATCAATGACAGGAATGGGAAATTTATCTTTAACTGTGAGCTTGCTGAGCTCCCTACAATCCAAAAACATGCACCATGATCCATCCTTATTGTGCACCAATACTACTGGATCAAAGAAAGAACTTTGACTAGGTTGAATTATACTGGCCTCTAGCATTTCTGCAACTGTACGTTCAATTTCACTCTTTTAGGCATAGGGATATCTGTAAGGCCTGATGTTTGGAGGAACACTTCCTGGAATCCAATGAATAGCATGATCATGATCACAAATAGGTGGGAGGCCTTTGGGAGTCTAAAATACCTTGGAGTGATTGTCCAAGGATTTTTGGAGATATGGAGATATATATGATTTCAATGTTTGAACCTCTAGTGAGCATAATTGTGCAATTACGCCCCATTGTTATTTATTTAGAACATTTTTCATGCCATTAGAGCTGATTATCTATCATGGTTTCCTTGTGATACCCATTAATTCAACTTCCTTTCTTTCCCAAAAAAATTTCAAGAAAAGTTCTTGAAAATTAAAAGCTATCGTACCCAAAGATTGTAACCATTGGACTCTTAGTAAAACATCAACACCGCCCATTGGAATGGAAAGCATTGGACTATTCAATACATATTCCCCCATGGTTAGCTTGATATTATGGCACTTTCTAGAGAAATTTATAGTTCCTCAATTTGCAACCATCACTTGACACTCTGGTGTTGGATATAGGAAGCAATTCAATTCCTTGGTTGTCTTACAATGAATTAAATTGTGGGTACTACCCGAATCAATCAACACAATTATGTTTTTCTTCTTGATATGTCCTTCTATATTGAGAGTTTGAGGAATGGTAATTCCTTTCAATGCATTACAAGATATGGTCGGATTCATTTCTTCTTTCTCTAGGGTTGGTTCCTGGTGTATATCCTCTTGTTTTGAAGTTTCTTGTTCCTTCACTTCCGCCTCTTCATAATCTATGTAAAATAATTTCTTCTTAGGACACTTATGACCTTTAGTGTATTTTCTATCACCGTAATTGTAACAAATCCATTTTGATCTTTTTTCTTCAAATTGTTGTGGTGTCAACCTTGTAGGTTGTGGGAGGCTAGGAGAAGCACCACTTCCACCTTTATAGTTGTGAGTGGTAGGCTTCCTTGTTGCCATAATTTTTCTTTCAATTTTTCTTGACAACCTAAATGCTTTCTCCAATGAATTAGGTTCCCAAAGGTGAACCTCATGTTGGATGTTATCCTATAAAGTCCCTATTTAGACATCAATCCTATGCTCCTCTGGAATATCATTTACCCTTATATTCAAATTTTGGAAGTCCTCATTGTGCTCCGCCATTGAACCCTTTTGTTTGAGATTTATTAATTGGATAAAAAAATTGTTGCTCTTTGTATGCTCATAATGTGATATCATTTCCTCAGTAAAAATTGACTAAGTGACAAGTGGTTTACGAGAACAAAGCCATCGATACCATACAATTGTTTCAGTTCTAAATATAAAGTTGTAACACGTACCTTTTGTGTGTGTTGCACATTATGGAGATCAAAATATTGCTCCAACTGTAGTAACCATGTTACCATATCCTTGCCATCAAACTTCCTCATATCTATATTTGGAATATGGTGGGTCATCAATCCAATTCTAGAGTCTATGAAATCATGATTAACATTTCTTTTGTACTCATAATGAGTTCCATCTAATACCTTTTCTCCATTAGGAAGCATTTATTGTAGCAACTTTGTGAAACCTTCCTTCAAACATTCCATGTCTGCTTTTAAATCATTTTTCAAATATTCCATGTCTTATTTTAAACCATTCTTCAAACCATCCATCTTAGCTTCCATTTCATTTTTGGTTACACTTTGTGAGAGCGAAATTTGTTGCACTTGGTCTCGTAATTTTGATATATGATGTTTCATTTCTTCTTCTTCTTCATGTGTCATAGAAGAGCTTTCTGGTTGCTGACTAAGTGTGTCCATTTTTTTTGTTTTGAGGAATTTTGAAATCAAACAATGATATCTATGATTCACTATGCCCTTTGAATAACTTCAAACTAATTTTTCAAACAAAATTTATGCAAAATGTTAAAAATACACACACTTTTCTTGCTTTTTAGGAGCTAGATATTGCAAATGTTATATCTCTATAATTGTGAATCTCCAAGATATGAAATTACATCCTGTTGTATCCCTTTGAGTTTCATTTCCAACCCACGAAGTCAGACCGAGATTGGATTCTTGAAGAAAGAGTTATGCCCAATCTCCCACGATGACTTGATTATAGAATGGTTCAGTAGAGAGAACTTGTACGGAGTTCCACATGTTAGTATTTCAACCTTTGGCCCTGAAAATGATACCCAAAAAACTAAAGTCCATCCTATTTCCTTCAAGTTTGATGAAATTCAAATCCAATTCTCAGAGATAAAGTTATGATGATTCTCCCTAGGTCACCTGTTTGAGATGGAATTCTGGATCCTACAAAAACCCTAACTTATTTGGATCATGTCTTCGAAAACATAGCAAGAAAAGATCTTAAATTCGTACATGAAGTTCACCAAGATTTCAGATCCACATGGTTGCAATTTCAGCTTCCGAAGCTTAGTAGAAAAGAAGTTATAGCGAAAATTCCACAATGACCTGTTCGAAACAACGAAAACCTAGAATCCAAAGCTCTGATACCAAATGTTATGCAACTAGCTCACAAATAGCTTGGTCAACAACTTAAAAATTATGGTCTTTGAGGGGGGAACCTCCTGTACATTACATAAATGAACACTTATTGGATTATTCAAATGACAAAACCTCCTTTCTATATATAGGAGTCGAGGGGTCACAATATAATCAGAGCCTACATAACAATAATAATGTAAGGGCACAATAATAACAATAATGGGCTTCTATTGGGAACAATAATAAAAATATGGGGAATACATCGGAAAAAAAAATAACAATAAGGGGGCTACACTAACAATCAAAATAATGGGCTACACTAGTATTATAGGGACCTAACAACTCAAAGCTCTGACCATTAAACTTCTCGATCTTATCTTTCCACTACTCGCCATATTCTTTCACTGCAAGAATCGATCTCATATATCTCCCACTGAACAGGGTCTACCACATGCCCAAACAAAATCCCTTAGCAGCAAAGACGTCCCCTTGAAGCCGAAATTGCTCTGATACCAAAATGTAGGTTTTAACCCTGTATGAAAATTACCTATAGATGAATTCTAAAAAACATAGAAAATAAAGAATGATGAGAATATAAAACAAATAAACAAAGATTTTCTCCTAGATCCCAAATCCAAGACTACCAGATTGATTTTTCATTATGTTCCTTTCAATGTTATAATACATATATATACATGTTGAAGCATTCATAAACCTGAATCCATTAACCCTGGATTAGAACATAACCATAGTTCCCTTGACCGAATCTACAAAATACCATGGGAAGAAAACCATCATGCCCAAAACCATGTGAAAAACCCATGCACAAAACCATAGGTAGGTCTGCCCACCTAATATAGGGTATAAATTTTTTCCCCAGGGCGCTGCCCTAGACCCCGTGTAGAGGGGTTACCATCCCCTAAAACTCCCCAATGGGGGGTTATCTCCCCTTGTGGCCCCCCCACATGTGCAACTAGTCATGGAAAGAATATATCACACACCCAACAAAAGTGCCCCCCTTGTAGGGGAAACTCTACATTCTTATCAACATGTTGGGGTTGGACTGCTGAGGATTCCTTGCTCATGGGAACCTTTTCGCTTCCTCCTCCTCGTTGTCCCGACAACTCATCTTCAGTTTCTTCTATCAATATGATATCATCTTCTACTATCCAAACCGATTCATGGATTGTACCAGATGAAACTAGCATCCATAGTTTTGCCAACCAAATGTTTCTTAGCCCCACTGAACTTGATTATGAAGCTACCTATTTAGTTTGTGCAGCTCATACCTTCTCTTTGATCAATTGGGTTGATCAATTACTCGATTATAGCACGTATTCTGATCCATTCTCTCGAGTATACTCTACCAATAAGAGCATCATGGAGATCATGATGCGAGACAATGCATCGTGGGATGATCATCACCATCATTCCTCCTTACCAGATTCCATTGAGGATATTCTCAGTGATGTGTATCTACCTAATGTCACCGAGTCTTTTACGAGTTTTGTTTCTATCCATGAAGTGGATTCTGAGAATAATATCTTGAATATCGAAGAGACGATACCTCTTTATATCTCTGTTAAACCGATTATTGTTGAAAATCGACACATTGATGCATCTTTCTCTCCATCCAAGATTGATTCAGATATCTTTAGCTACCGAAATTAACCAAGATCTTTTACTTCTGTGGTGTTAGCAGAATTTCATGTGAAAGAGTATGAAAAACCACATGTTCATTCTTTAAGGAAGAGGAAACATAATGACATCCATCAAATCAAAGAACATAAACACATTGATAACAAAGTTCACCAAGTGTGGGTTAGTCTCTAGGACTAGTGTCAAGGGTGGGGAGGCCGCTTCATTAAATACTGCAAATGATAATGATGTACATGGGATATTCTTTGTCATACAAGGATAAATTCCCTCAAAAAGAGTGGCATGTCTCTACTCGAGACGTTTTACTAGAGGAAATATCACTCTAAGGGCCCTACTTTAGCATGAGAAAATATTAAGTTCTCACATGACGTGGCATATAAGTATCCTTCAACATAATGGTAAAAAAGGATCTCAACAACAAAATCAAAATTTCAACAAATCAAAAGAAAAACATGGAATCACTGCATCATATACCTCCACTTCCCAGAATGGTCTGAAATTGCAAAGCTCAGCTACAGAAACTCACATCACCATTGAATTCATGGTGCGAAATCTTATCAAACAACTATAAACTTGGCCTTTTTTGACACCTTCAAAATCTGGACCCTTGGGAATCTCGAAGATTCCCCAAATATTCCTTACTGCTGACTGCCTGAAATTATGTTGCTCAGATGAGGAAATAGACTACACCATCATGTTCCCTATGAAATTTTGGTTCGTTTGAATATAGAGTTGACATGATTATGTCACGATGCAAAATTTCCCTCTAGAGAATCTTTTAGATTCCTCACTGAGTCTGCATGGAATATTTTGTAGAATATTCCCCTACAGTATTCTCTGTCTCTAAATACATTCCTGACCTGGGTGCGGTTCCTCTTCGGCTCCTGGTTCCTCATGTGCTCTTGTTCTCCTTCGGTTGGGAAAATGAACATGGTTTAAATACAACTTAGGTGATGAACTTTACCACGTCTGGTCACCTACCATATTGATTGGAAGCCAAATTGGATGGGCGAAGGTCCCAGGGTTAAACCTGTCGGCCTCCCTTAACTACCCTACCTGTAGTGTATTTGGTTGGGGTTTGTTTAATTTAATTTGGTGTTGTTTATTATTGGTGCTTCGACGGTTATTTGTGAGTTGTGGAGCCGCCACAATGGGTGGGTCGATCACGTGGCCGATGTGGGTTTGAGCCCCACTAACTCCATTATAAAGGGTTGTCGTTATGGTGGGTGGGGTCCAAGGTCAGAGCCATGAGCCCCTGCCCTTGTTTTAATCAATGACCGTTGGCGGGGTGGGTAGCCCGCCACCCCATTTTTTAATATATTTTTGTTTTATAAAACAAAATGGACAAAAAACCGTCGGCATATTTTAAGGGTCATCAGAAAAATTAACGAGGTGACAAATTCTCCCTTTTGGTCAGCTAGAATCTGTCCATCGATAAGTTCCAAAAGGCCAAAACATCATTTTTTCTTTAATAAGCAATGGAAAACACATTATCACTTTTACAATTATATTGCAACACATGACTTACAAAATGCGGCCATGACAAGCTACTATATCTAGTAAAACCATCTCTCACTCATCAAACTGAATGGGTCGTCAACTTGGAGTTGATTCCTTGTTTTAACATCTTTACCAACTTGTTCCTGCATGGGCACTATGTCCTTGAGACGCTTCTCTATATGGAGCCTCTAACATGTGGCTCTTTGATGTCCACCTTTGTTGCAATGATTGCAAAAAATCTTCTTCCTCCATACACTCTTAACCTTTTTCTTTCCTTTATGTGGAGGCGGCCTTTCACTCATCCTCTTTCTTGCTACCATTCTCTTCTAGCACTCAACAACCACATGGTTATACAAACCACAAAAACTACATGGTTTTCTATGCCATGGTTTTTGCTCATCATTAACAATATGCTTGTAATCAAAATGAACTCTAGAATACTAATACTTCTTATACCTCTCTTGACTGTCTCTGGTGCAATCCTGGAGATGAGACTTTTCCTTAGCTCTTCCTTTGCAATGTGCACTGTCATGGGAAGATTGTGATGTGTTTCAATCATCCTCTTTCCTCGACGGTTTCAACAATGCCTTGGCATATTTTGTTACCTTCGAGCCCTCCCCTTCCGTGTATCCCATCTTGGTAAGGAATCTCGGGTCGGTTCTGAAAGGGTACCTCAAGGATTCCAACATAAATAACGCCATATGATAATGAAACTGAAGAACGATCAACAATTTTTATGTCATCTGTCAATTCTGAAGTAGGTGATGATGGCTTCGCTAGGCCTTCATTGTGCTTCAAATTTTCCAAGGTCTCTTCAGTGGCTCGTAACTGAAGCTATAATCTCTGCTTCTCCTCTTTCGCTTCTTGTAGAAGTCTCCTCAATTCAACATTCTATACTTGAAGGCTCTGATTGATATCCTCATTTGAATGATGAGAATATGATGAAGAAGAAGAGTTTTCACTCGAGGGGGTAGATGGAGCATCATCCTCTACTCCTTTTTTCTCCCATTCCTCTCTTGTCACCTTCTCCTCATAATCTGCACACATTAAATCTACCATGTTAGCCATATTGTAGAAGACCTTGTAGAGATCTCTGTCATCCTCCATTTTTTCTTAGATGCACATTCAATCTCTGGTTATTATGCATTCAGATCAACGAGAAGACCACTATGATACCAACTTGATCCAGATCTCTTCAGCTACTGGAATTAACCAAGATCTTTTACTTATGTGATATTAGTGGAATTGAATGTGAAAGACTATGAAAAACTACATGTGCATGTTTTAAGGAAGAGGAAACATAATGACAACCATCAAATCAAAGAACACAAGCACATTGATAATAGAGTTCAGCTATTGTGGGTTATGTCTCTGGGCCCGTTGTCAAGAGTGGGGAGGCTGCTTCATTAAATGTTGCAAATGATAATGATGTACATAAGATATTCTTTATCACACAAAGATAAATTCCCTCAACAAGAGTGATATTTCTCTCCCTGAGACATTTTCCTATAGGAAATCTGACTCATATGGGCCCTCCTTTAGCATGACAAGATATTAAATTCTCACATGACGTGGGATACAAGTATCCTTCAACATAATGGTAACGAGGATCTCAATAACAAAATATACTTGTTAGCAAATAAAAATAAAAACAGGCATCACTACATCATGTACCTCCACTTCTCGGAATGGTCTGAAAATGCAAAGCTCATTTGTAGAAACAAACATCACCGTTCAATTCACGGCACAAAATCGTGTCAAATGACTATAAACTGGGCCGCTTTTCTGACACCGTCAAAATACTGGCCCTCAAAATTTTGAAGATTCCTGAAATATTCATTATTGCTGACTGCTTCAAATTTTGTTGCTCAGATGAGGAAATGGACCACACCATCACATTCCTTACAAAATTTTGGTTTGTCTGAGTATAAAGTTGACATGATTTTGTCACGGTGAAAAAATTGCCCCCCGGGGAATCTTTTAGACTCCTCACTGATTTTGCTTGGAATATTCTATCAAATATTATAGGGAATATTCCCTTGGAATATTCTCTATCACAAAATACGTGCCCGAACTAGGCACAGTTCCTCCTTGGCTCATGGTTTCGCACACGCTTTTGTGCTCCTCCTGCTGAGCAAATGAGCATGGTTTAAATACAAATTAGGTGGCAGGTTTTACCAGGTATGATCACCTAGCGTATTGGTTGGAAGCCAAATTGGATGGGTGGAGGTCCCTGAGTCAAACCCCTGGGCCTCTCCAAATTACCTTGTCGAAAGTGTATTTGATTGGGGTTTGTTTTATTTAATTCAATGTTGTTTATTATTGGTGCTTTGGCGGTTGGTTGTCACTTGTGGAGCTGCAACAACGGGTGGGTTGACCACGTGGCCGACACGAGTTCGAGCCTTGTCAACTCTGTTATAATGGGCTACCGTTACAGTGGGTGGGGTCCCGGGCCAGAATTGTGGGCCCCAACCCTTTTTTTAATCAATGACCATTGGCGGCGGTGGCATCTCACCGCCCCCTTTAATAATATATATATATAAATATAATATATTATAAAAAATGGACAAAAACCTGTCGGCAAATTTGAATTGTCAACAGAAAAATTAATGAGGCAACAAATTCGCCCTTTCCGGCTGTCGAAATCTGTCCATCGATAAGTTCCAAATTGGTGTCTCGTTAGTGGCTGCGAGTGGGCCTAGTTTGACCATGAATATCTTGAGCATACCAATTTATATTTGAGTTCCATTCATGTTGTTGGAATCAAGATGACGAGCACTACGATCTGGTGCTAGTTTGGGTTAAATTTGAGAACATTGATTTTGAGTCTTTTCTAAACCACTTCTGATTTCTTAGCATTTTTGGAGCCACCTTGATTAGAGATTGAGACCTATAAATCCATATTTCAGGGGTTTCGGGATGTCTTTGCCTGGACCAATGAGGAAATTTCAGGTATCGACCCAAATATAGTATGCATGAGATTAAAACGTATCCTTATGCTAAACCAATCAGACAGTGCTTCTATCAGGTCCATCCAAATAAGGTTGTCGCGATAAAGAGTGAAGATGAAAAACTCATTCTTGTTGGTTTCATCTACCCCATTCCTCTCACAATTGGGTGTCAAATATTGTCCCTATCATGAAGAAACAGGGGACAATCCATGTATGCGTCGATTATCGGGATGTGAATCGCACTTGTCCAAAGGAAAATTACCCGAACCCGTTCATCAACCAGATTATTGATGACTGCACTGGTTGTGAAATATATTCGTTCATGGATGGTTTCTATGGATATAATCAAATCAATATTCTCCTATTAGATCAACCTATGACTGCATTTATTTGTCCTAGGGGTGCATTTTCCTACCGAAAACTCCCATTTGGTCTGAACAATGTTGGGGCCACGTTTCCATGGGAAATGGAATACACTTTTCATGATATTAAACACATCATGAAACCTTATGTTAATGATCTCCCTTCTCATTCTAAGTATCAGGTTGATCACCCGATGCATCTTAGTTCCATTTCTTACGGTGTAGGCACTATACTATTCGACTAAATCCACACAAATGTGTCTTCTACGTTAGCTCTAGTTGACTTCTTGGTTTTGTTATTTCAAAACACAAAATTTGTATCGACCCTCTAAAAGTGCAGACAATCATCAACTTTCCTATACCTTCTTTGCCCATTCAACTTTAATGACCTCAAGGGAAAGCTAACTTCCTACGAAGGTTCGTCCCTGATTACGCTAAGTTAACCAATGGATTCACTCACCTGCTTAAGTAAGGGGTTCCCTTCCATTGGGATAATGAGACTAAAAAATATTTTGATGCCCTTAAATACGTGTTGGTTCAAGCATCTCTATTATATCCCCCTTGATTACCAGTGCGACTATTTCCTGTATTTCGTTGCTTCCATTCCTACTATAGCAATGGTATTGGTCCAAGAAAATGAGGTAGGGACAAAACACCCCATATATTATTTGAGTTGGAATCTCAATTATACTGAGATCAGGTATATCCACGTAGAAAAGTTGGATTTGGAAATCGTTCAAGCAGTCCAAAGGATCCACCATTACATCTTGCTCCGGAAAACTACGTTTGTTTCAGATTGCAACCCTATGACATACATTTTGTCACATCAACTGCTTGGGGGGGGGGGAATACTCAAAATGGATCATCATCCTACAAGATTTTGACCTGAAATTCATCAAATCCAAGCCAAAGAAATCCTTTCTTTTTGTTGAGATTATGTTCGACCTTCCTTCCCTTGATTCTTAATTGACATCTGACGATTCTATCCCTCGATAAGTTCCAAATTGGTGTCTCGTTAGTGGCTGCGAGTGGGCCTAGTTTGACCATGAATATCTTGAGCATACCAATTTATATTTGAGTTCCATTCATGTTGTTGGAATCAAGATGACGAGCACTACGATCTGGTGCTAGTTTGGGTTAAATTTGAGAACATTGATTTTGAGTCTTTTCTAAACCACTTCTGATTTCTTAGCATTTTTGGAGCCACCTTGATTAGAGATTGAGACCTATAAATCCATATTTCAGGGGTTTCGGGATGTCTTTGCCTGGACCAATGAGGAAATTTCAGGTATCGACCCAAATATAGTATGCATGAGATTAAAACGTATCCTTATGCTAAACCAATCAGACAGTGCTTCTATCAGGTCCATCCAAATAAGGTTGTCGCGATAAAGAGTGAAGATGAAAAACTCATTCTTGTTGGTTTCATCTACCCCATTCCTCTCACAATTGGGTGTCAAATATTGTCCCTATCATGAAGAAACAGGGGACAATCCATGTATGCGTCGATTATCGGGATGTGAATCGCACTTGTCCAAAGGAAAATTACCCGAACCCGTTCATCAACCAGATTATTGATGACTGCACTAGTTGTGAAATATATTCGTTCATGGATGGTTTCTATGGATATAATCAAATCAATATTCTCCTATTAGATCAACCTATGACTGCATTTATTTGTCCTAGGGGTGCATTTTCCTACCGAAAACTCCCATTTGGTCTGAACAATGTTGGGGCCACGTTTCCATGGGAAATGGAATACACTTTTCATGATATTAAACACATCATGAAACCTTATGTTAATGATCTCCCTTCTCATTCTAAGTATCAGGTTGATCACCCGATGCATCTTAGTTCCATTTCTTACGGTGTAGGCACTATACTATTCGACTAAATCCACACAAATGTGTCTTCTACGTTAGCTCTAGTTGACTTCTTGGTTTTGTTATTTCAAAACACAAAATTTGTATCGACCCTCTAAAAGTGCAGACAATCATCAACTTTCCTATACCTTCTTTGCCCATTCAACTTTAATGACCTCAAGGGAAAGCTAACTTCCTACGAAGGTTCGTCCCTGATTACGCTAAGTTAACCAATGGATTCACTCACCTGCTTAAGTAAGGGGTTCCCTTCCATTGGGATAATGAGACTAAAAAATATTTTGATGCCCTTAAATACGTGTTGGTTCAAGCATCTCTATTATATCCCCCTTGATTACCAGTGCGACTATTTCCTGTATTTCGTTGCTTCCATTCCTACTATAGCAATGGTATTGGTCCAAGAAAATGAGGTAGGGACAAAACACCCCATATATTATTTGAGTTGGAATCTCAATTATACTGAGATCAGGTATATCCACGTAGAAAAGTTGGATTTGGAAATCGTTCAAGCAGTCCAAAGGATCCACCATTACATCTTGCTCCGGAAAACTACGTTTGTTTCAGATTGCAACCCTATGACATACATTTTGTCACATCAACTGCTTGGGGGGGGGGGAATACTCAAAATGGATCATCATCCTACAAGATTTTGACCTGAAATTCATCAAATCCAAGCCAAAGAAATCCTTTCTTTTTGTTGAGATTATGTTCGACCTTCCTTCCCTTGATTCTTAATTGACATCTGACGATTCTATCCCTAACGAGTCATTGTTTCTGATTTCGTCATCTGACCCATGGTATGGAAACATTCTGATTTATCGCTAGACCCAAACTTTTTGGTCTTATACCTCTTGCTTCGAGCAATGACGTATTCGATACCAAGCCAAGAATTACATCATCATTGGCGATATCTTTATCGACATGGTATTGATACGATTTTACAAAGGTGCCTCACACATGAGGAGACCAACAAAGTCCTTAATGAATGCCACTCAAGGGCATGTGGTGATCACTTATCTTCTTATGTTACTACGTAGATCTTACACTCTAGTTACAATCTAGTTACTTTTGGCCTACCATTTTTCAAGACTTCATTCTCACAGTCTAGAAGTGTCATGCATGCCAAATTTATGGGCATAAGACCCATGCTTTGCCTATTCCAATTCATCTCATTATCGTCTTCGAACCTTTTGCGAACTTGGCTATCAACTTCATGACATTTAACACTCACTCGACCGAGGGGCATGGTTATATCATTGTTGCAGTATATTATTTTACTAAATGGCTTGAGGCGATGCCTACATTTAACAACATTGGAAAAATAACTGCATATTTATTTTTCTATCACATTATCACACGGTTTGATGTTCCGCAAGCCATAGTTACATATCATGAAAATCATTTTCGGAATCATATGATGACCGAACTAATTGCTAAGCTGGTAATTTCCAATGAAATTTCCACTCCCTACTATCCTTAGGCTAATGGACAGGTTGAGGCTATCATTAAAGTTCTCAAAACTATGCTTCAATGTATGGTAGGGGTCCATAAATTGGACTGACATTTGCTCCTTTATACTTCCTTGTGGGCATATCGAACCTTAGTGAGGACTGCTACCAAATTTACACCATTTCAGTTGGTTTATGGTCTGGAAGCAATCATTCCAATCGAATGTGAAATTTTGTCACTAAAACTAGTTGTTGAACTTCTTCTTGCCACTTCTGTAGAAGAGAAATTCCTTTTACATCTGACTTGACTAGATGAGACACGACGCGATGTTGTTATAGCTAATGAAGCTCATAAAAGATGTGTCAAGGTGTAATACAACAAAAGTGTCAAGCCTTGTGTCTTCTCAGAAGGAGACCTTGTTCTTTTATATGACCAAGAATATGATAAGTTAGGATCAGGAAAGTTCCAACCTATGCGGTCATGTCCATATATTGTCAAGTGTTTCCTTGCAAAAGGGGCTTATGAGTTAGTTGATTTTTATGGAATTTCACTGGATCATCCTAGGAGTGGGTTGTACCTAAAGAAACACTTTGCTTGATTTAATGCAGAGTAACACTGTGTAAATACTATCTATAGGTGTGTTGAGCATGTTTGCAGTGTGTCTCTTTAGAGTTTCCTAAGGTTTCTGTTGTTTCTTTTTACGTTTGGTTTGCAAATGTTAGCATCCCTTGAACGATATTTTGGTTATGCTGATGATGCTAGTCATAGTACTCAAAACCTATCCTCCGCAACATGGGCTACTTTTGCTCCAAATGGCAAGTTAGTGAGTCTACAAGGGATTTGTATTGGTCGCTATACCAACAACATCACTGAGTATAACGCAATGGTTGAGCTACTATTTGATGTTATATTGCATGGTATTCGCAGTTTAGTCATCGGACTTGACTCATAGCTCGTGATACTACAACTTTCTAATGTTTATTCGGTTAGAAGTACTACCATCTTGCATATGTTTTGAAGGGTTAAACTTCTAGAAAGAGATTTTGATTTACAATATGAACACATTTATAGAAATCTAAACAAATTGACATATGCACTTGCTAATCATGTTTTAGATGGACATTTGCAACAAATGTAAATAAATTTCAATACACATCACATCATTGAAAGTTCAATTGGAACTCGAAAACACTGAGATATATATATATATATATATATATATATATATATAGTATATATATATATTATATATATATATATATAATATATATAATAAATATATATATATATATATATAATATTATATATATATATATATATATTATATAGAATATGAATATGAAGTTTGGTTTTACAAAATTTATGCTCGAGACACATATGGCGACACAACCCATATAAAAAACTACATGTAAATATCTAAGTAGACTAATAAAAGTGGTCATGATAAAAGGTCACTGCACAAGCTATCTTGTGCGATAGTCGACAAATACGACTAGGCACTCTGATAGTGTGTTTCTTAAGTCGCATCAGAATATGGTCGATCACGGTCTCATCTACCCAGTGTGTCAACCCCTCCATGTGGAACTCCACCATTGTTAGGATCTTGGCTACACTTAGATCCAGTAGTGCATCTCGTCCTCTTGTAACAACTTGTGCTGGTTCTACTACTGCTTGTGGTTGTTCTCCTGCATGAAAAAGATAAGAAGTGCCTATCATTCGAATAGACCCAATATCTGCATGAACAAATCAATAGTTTAAGTCTCGGAAACATAATTAAATAAAAAATATTGTAAATCTTTCAAAAATTCAAATGGTTGAAATATCTTACCTATAACATCCCATCGCTTACCCTCAAGAAGTAGGAGCTCAGGTTCATTGCGGAAATCCATCCCTGTGTACGGATAATCACTGCCCATAATGAACTTTCTATGCATCCATGCAAAGAAGGTTGGTGAGAAACTGATCACTGACAAACCTACATGTCGGGACATATGATCTATCCAACTCTTCATCTGTGGCACCCTTAGATCAATGGGCTCGAGTGCAATCTGATGAGAGTGTAGTAATAGAATCCATTCTAGGGAAAAAGAGACCAAAATAGAATTGTATCTAAATTTTTTCAAGTTTCCCTCTCTTGCTTTAGACAGTTGTTCTTTCATATTGACCAAAACCTCCTCACTCTAGTTGAACATTGTTGGCTCCAAACACTACACACCATACTGCATGTATGATTTTCTAGCTACATGAAGTGTTGAGCTACCTGCCAATCTCGAAATGATGAACAAGATCATTATTAAAAGCAAATGGGTTACATCTTTTATGATGATCTTTGCATATCTAGTTGGCTTGGATCGAGGTCTGCAATGAGTAGTGATATAATATTTCACTGTTTCTCTACCCCTTCTCCCACCTAAGGGAGAGATGGGGTCACCTCTCCTAGATAAATCGGTCAAAAAAGATATGTCCTCTTCTGTAATCTCTAGAAGATTTTCCCCAAAATTATATTTTACGCTAATGAATACCTGAAACATCAAGTGGAGACTCATTAGGATCCTTTCCATGTAATAAAACTCAAACATTTTGAATGGAAACTGGTAAATGTTTTTTGGATTTGTGCCCAACGCACCCCCAAGATGAGAGACAGTGCATTGTACCCCTCCCTATAGTGTACCCTCACTTTGGTGCAACACACTTTTTGACTATCTGGGCCTGTGTTAGGGCAAGTTTTTTTAACACCATGGCCCGTAAAAATACCTAAAACTTGCATGAAATCACAAAATGGGACCATGAATTGAAAGATAAAGGTCTTAGCTCCTACCTAGAAGTGACGACACTTGGAACGATCCACCAAATTGAGCGCAATCAACTGCAAAAGATCGAGGGAAAAAACTACTTAGAACTCTCACTGTTGAAGGTGACTTTGAATGGTAAATATGAATAGTCATTTTGGATATTTATGGTTGTTTCTTCCATTATTTTATTCACATTTAATGTCTTGACCTAGTTAAAACCCATTTTTACCATGAAACAAGTATTTTTAATCCTTTTTGTGATGTTCTGAGCAGGTTGACAACTGTTTGACTGATTTTGTTATGTTTTAAACAGACTATTTTGACCAAGGAGCACACTTTTATCACTTTTTTGGGCTCAGTCAACTTACGAAAAAGGAACCCCCCAGAGTTCAATTTCAGCTCTTTTCATATTCCCACAATATGAAAATATTTTCGAGCATTTGTCTTTTCGAACTCGTTAAAGTAAATGAAATTACGTCTACTTAGTATAAGTTTAACCCTTTTACGGGATGAGATACACTAACTATGAAAAATGAATACCTTAGTCGAACATGGCTAAGAGGTTCTATTGGGTATTATTTTTTGCCTTTTCAGGCCTAAGGGACTATTTGATTTAGAATATTAGATTGTTGTGCTAAGATCCTCCTCAGACTAGAAACAAATGCTTTCATTGTGCTTAAGGATTCATGAATTTTTGTAAGTGAAATGATGAGTTTTTATGTTAATTTTATGAGAAATTTAACATAAATAAGAGACTGAAAAACAACATAACCATGTACAGAACATCATCGAAAACAAATTACAACATGAACATGATAAAAGAGTTCACCCCTCCTGGGCTACGTGCCCTTGGTCTAGCTTTGAATGGCTTTGACCTCTCTATTATGCTAAAAAGTGTAAAAATATGTGTTTACAATGCTCAAATGCTTCTGAAACCTGCTTAAATGTGTCCAGAATGTCCAAAAATGGGTATCTAGCCTTTTTTTGCATCTAATTGGGTGGAAAACTGAAGAAGTTATGACCTCACCTAGTTTTCCCACTATTTGCTCCACAAATTTCTCCAAATCTGACATGATCCTACAAATTAGCTCTAAAAAGTGCTAACTGAGTGAAAATTTTGTCGCACGATGGTCCATAATCTGTTGGCACTAACTGTCCCATCACAAATTGCAATCGGCGGGATTATGGTTTGTGAACGCAGCAGGGCGATGTGCGATTGCGATATGTCGGACCCGACAGAACTATTAACGGAACTCGTAAACTTATCGCATCCGGGATCCTTTCGCACTACACAATCGACAGAGTACTAGCGGTCTTATATATGCAGGACTCTATTTTCTGTGGTATGTGATTGTGATCTGTGATTGTGATTATCGCATTGCAACCCTTCCCTACTCGGGGCCGATCATTGCATCGCAATTGCCAGGGCCAATTCTTTAATGTCTTTCTGCCTGCCCTGTTGTGATGTGCAATTGCAATTATCGTGTCACACCCTGGCTTGTTCTGGGGCCAATTTTTAATATCGACCCACTTGCGACATGGGATTTGTGAAATGTAGGGGCCAATGGCGGCCTACCACTTGGTGCTTCCCTATTCGCTGAAGAGCCCCACCACATCAAATTTTCTTGCCATTTGTCCAAGTCAAACCTAAACTTTTACTTTCTCTAACTTCTCCATACGAGCTCGGATTCAAGTACTGTTCACACCATTGGAATCAGGATGACGAGCTCTTAGATCTAAAGCTAAGTTTATAAAGATTCTGACACTTTGAGTTTTGAGTCTAATTTTGAGCACTGATCACTCCTCCCCACTGGAAGCCTTTTGGACCCCAAAAGGATCAATTTCAATTGTCCAATAGGTGAGGGTATATTTCCCTCACCTTTCCAACCTCTATCCATTTGGATTTTAAAGGATTTGTACCCTTAAGCCCCACTTGAAGATAATCGATACTTCCCCTTTTTGATGTCTTTGTTCTTCTCTCAAGTATAGTGTCTTTCTGAAGCTCATCAAAGAATTCTGGAGAAAAGTATTCAATAGATGGAATTTGAATATTCTCTCCTTGATCTTCAATCAAAGGAGGCTCATACAACCTTAAATTCTCAACATTAACAACAACATAAAGTTTCATATATGAAGGCAAATCCAACTTGAAGGCATTGTTACCAATCTTTTGCAAAATTCTAAATGGACCATATCTAATTGGTTTCAGCTTTTTACCTTCTCCTTGGAGCCTCTCTTTGTTAATTTGAAGCCAAACTTTATCACCAACTTGGAACTGTGATCTTGATGATGCTTGTCGTGCATTGCTTTGTACTTGCCTTGGATTTTCTCAAGCTGTTCTTGAACCATTTGGTGTACTAATTGGATTTGTTCAATGAACTCTATTGCTTTGTCTATGTCTTTGTGACCTTCAATAGAAACATCTTTACCAAAAATAAAATCCAAAGGAGATTTAGGAAAGAATCCCAAGCATGCCTCAATTGGAGAAGTTTGAGTTGAAGAGTGCTTGGCTCGGTTGTAAGCATGTTGAATATAGTGCAAATGTTCGTCCCACAACTTAGGATAATTGCTGCAATACCCACGAATAAGATGTATCACTATTCTATTCACCACTTCTGTTTGACCATCTGTTTGTGGATGAAAAGTTGTACTCTTTTTCAATTTGGTGTCCATCAATCCCCACAAGCTTGACCAAAAATTCCCAACAAAGTGAGAATCTCAATCACTAACAATGGATATGGGAAATCCAAAACGAACCCAAACATTCTGAAAGAATAATTGGGCAGTTTGTTCAGTTGTAACTTTCCTTTTACATGGCATCAAAATAAACATTTTGCTGGACCTATCGACAACTACATACAAATAATCATGACCTCTTTTTGACAATGGAAAACCTCCTACGAAATCCATAGAAACACTCTCCCACGGTCATGTAGGAACCAGAAGTGGTGTGTACAATCCTAACTTCCTATTGCTAGGCTTACTGATTGCACATAATGTTCATCCTTTAATAAAACGAGACACACTTTCAAGCATACGAGGCCAATAACAATACCTATGTAGATGTGCCACCGTCTTACTTACACTGAAATGACCAGTAATAAGAGAAGTATGTGCCTCTCTTATGATGTTAACTCTTTCTCCTTATGGACTACAAAGCTTGCCAAGATGGTACAACAAGTTATCATGCAAATGATAATCCAATTCCTCTACTTGGTTACCTTGACTCAAGCTTGCATAAACATCTTGAAAGTCATTATTTGATGCATATTGCTCAATATAAATTTCATGTAAAACATAAGTATTCTTGAGTAAAGTAGCTACAATAACAATAGGCCTAGAAAGCATATCAACAACTTTATTGTAGATACCTTTCTTATACCTGATTACCAAGTGGAATTGTTGACAAAAACCCATCCATCGGAAATGCCTTGATTGCTGCAACTTTGATTGTGATTGCAGGTATTGCAATGGTTGATTATCAGTGTGAATGATTGTTTCCTTACCCATCAAATAGCGTTTCCATTTTTTCACACTTTGCACCAATGCATACAATTCCTTATCATATGTAGGATAGTTAATCACTGCACCATTAAAAGTTTCCGAATGAAAACAGATAGGCTTACCATGTTGCATGAGGACTACACCCATAGCGTAGTCACTAGCATCAGTTTGAATCTCAAATGGATGTCTCAAGTCTGGAAGTGCAAGTACTCGAGTGGTACTGATATCTTCCTTCAATGCATCGAAGGCCTTTTGTTGTTTGCCTCCCCACTGAAAAACATTTTTCAGCTTGTCAATGCATGCAAAGGAGCTCCTATAAGAGAAAAATTAGCAATGAATTTCCTCCAATATTGGGTTGCTCCCAAAAAACTTCTTACCTTCATAACTATCTTAGGCCTTGGCCAATTCACAATGACATCAACCTTGGAGGGATCTATTTTCAACGCACCTCCTCCAACCATATGACCCAAGTAAACTAAATAAGTTTTTCCAAACTCGCACTTTGGCATCTTAAGATACAACTGTTTTTTTTCAAGACATCAAGTACTTTTCTTACATGCATGACATGTTCATCACAAGATTTACTGAAAATTAAGATGTCATCTAAGTATACTATGACAAAATCATCAAGAAAAGACCTCAACATGGTAAATTTTAGGGGCGAAATTTTTATAAAACACCCATTTCATATAGTTAGCCAAAGTTTTATTTAAAAAATAATTATTATTTTCATTTCATCCGAAAAAAGGGGCGGATAAACCATGCAAATACTCATTTGACCCGATTCGCTTGGTTTGGGAGATTATATTCGCTTACAATCACTTGACTTTCTGCTTCGCCATGTTAAATTTGTTTGTAATCGCTCATTTTCTAGTTTTTCTGGTTTGGGAGGTGGTTTGGAAGGTTGGATTTGGTCCTAATCGCCCTAATTTTTTGGTTTTCAAACGGTGGGAAAGGCTGATTCGGTGAACGGCTCCCTGTTTTCAAATCCGGTTTTCATCGATGTCAAGGGTGTATAAATCTTATAGTTTTGTATTCATGAGTTTGTGAATCATCCATTTCTTATTTTTGAATTAGTGACTCCTTTCAAGCAGCGCCAGGGACGAGGGTATACATTATGCGAATCAAAATCCTCCATTTCTTGGTGACTCATTGGAAGTAATGCTAGGGTATCAATTTTGTGAATCAGAATCCTCCATTTATACCATTTCTGAGTTGGTGACTCGTTGCCAGGTAAGCTGCAACCATCAAACCAACAACTCTGGTATAATATTTGTTTCTCACAATTATGGAAGTATGGGAAAATATAAAATGTATAACCCATGTTTTAAGGTATGGGCTCCGCCTTCGTTGGCTCTGTCCTAGCAACTATAAAATTTATACCCTAGTTGGGCACTTCCGTGTGTGTGTCCTTCTGGTTGGGCCAATCAGTGGTTGTTGCAGGTTGCGTTTTTCGATTTCTTAGATCGAAAAAATCACTATGAGAAATAAGGAGTGGCTTACGAAAGGATATCGAACGGAAATTCTCGATCAATAACTGTGGTTTTATACAGTTGAAAGTTACAAAATTTTATTTGTGACCTTTTTTATTAATTATCTATCATCTATAAGTTGTTATTTCCATTATTCACATATCAACGATTTATTTATAATCATAGAAACTTTTGAAATCTATCAAAAGATAGCGAATGTTTGTGTTCTAGCACCTTGAAATCCTTCCAAAGATTGGGAATGACTTGTGTTTGCCGCTAGCTACAAGAGAACCAGAATTCAAAATTCAAAGTTCGCTAGTAGATGTTCATACAGAGGGATGACCATTTAGTATCAATATATCAGTCTCATTAAAGAGTGAATTCCCTGCACCATTAGAGAAATCCCTCCATAAGACTTTATATATATTTACTAATCAATAATGTACGTGCTAGAGATTAAAAAAGTTCGAAGAAGAGTGCAAATCTGATGGTCTTTCTTTTGTTGCTAGAAATGACTTTCACAATGGATTACTGGATGCCTCTTTTCTTAATTAACCTGGGTCTGTAACTTTTGATGTGTATTGATGACTTCGATCCCCGAATGGATATCATCAAAAGCTTAACCTTTTCTTACTCTATTCGAAGGCTGAAAATATTCCACAGGAATCTCTGAACCTTTAAACAACCAATCTCAAAATATTTCTTGCTCAGGAATACATAGAAATATGTCCCAACTAGTAAGATGAATCCTTCTTAGGGAACTCGAAATGCATAAAAATTTTCCGAAGGCTAGGACCCTCAAATCTAATAGGCTAAGGTGCATGCTTTAGAAAATCCGAATTCCGGGCTGAAATGATTTCTGCCAATGGCTACATTAAAATCTAAGAAAATAATTCGTAACAGTGCAAAGACAAATTATCACAATGAAGGAGAGCTTATTTAATTCTTCTTTTTAGTTCTCTCACAGGTTCAAATCCTCAACGATAGCTATTTCAATTTGACTGATAATCCTTTCATGATCCTTCCTATTTTCCAACTCACGTATATTCCAAGTGAAGAGTATTAAGAAAATCAATCCTTGAAGAGACTAGGCCTCGATTTCTGATCCACACTAGATCTAATGTAAGACTGATAGAAGTCTCAGCCTTAGAGAATGCTCCTCCACCCTAGAACAAGGATTCTTAACTCAGAATCAAAAATAAATAAATCCTTCCTTCTGTTGCATGTTTAATTAGACAGCCTGCATTCAATGCTTACAACCCACATCCAAATCCCATTCAAAATGTACATTATGTATTGAGTTAAGAAATTGTGAAAACTCCATCATAGTAGCAAAAACTAGGTATTTGACATTGACATTTATTATTTCTAGATTAGGGAGAATGGATAGAAAATGATGCAAGTATCCTTGTTGTAATCTAGGGAACTATATAAATGTGTGACCAACATATCCATACACTAAGAAAATTATGTATAAAGAGATATACACAACATACATAGAAGATAGAAGGTAGTAGTGGTAGCTCGGCGAAAGCACCTGTATATTAGTCCACAACAATCATTACACTCTTCATAATCTGGATACATACATATTTATAATAGACTATGATAGTTACAAAGGATTAACTATCTAAAATAACTTAGTCAATTGACCCAACAGGGAAGTCATCCTGACTTACATCTTGACTTCAACTACAAAGTCTAGTTGACTACTTGACTTGACAGGTCTAGTTGACTAGGACTACTAGCCCCTCCAACATATCCCCTGCCCTTCCTTCTCTGTTCTGAAGAAGGGGAGATTAAGAAATCTAAGAAAAAATAGAATTCTTTGTATCTTTTGATCCATGGATCTATGTAGGTTTTTACTATTTTTCCATACTTTGTTTCTACTGTAGAATGTTGAATGATGGTACTCATTGCTAGGGAAATTAGTTACTATACCATATTTTGCAACAAACCTATTTATTGCCAATTATATGACTTATTTTTTTTTCTTAAAAATAAAATGAAACTAATATACAAGAGTTGAGGAATTAGACCACAATGAAGTGGTTTTCATCTTAGCCCATGGTTATTAGTGCCTCAAGGGTGTTTTACTAGTAAACCTACTAAGGGTCATGGATTATTTCTTTTAAGTTGGGCTACATAAGTGATAGGCACAAAAAATTTCCCTTTTGAGTGTCCTCGTCTATATTGCTCCCAAAGGAAATATGTCTTCGATCACATATGGTCCTAACTATGCAATTTCTATTTTCCCTAGCTTCCCTTTGATTCAATTGTCAAATAGTAGACCTTTTTCCTTAAGTAGAAGAAATAGGTAGTACAAATACCCGCAGTGAGCTATTAGAATGTCATATGTACTTCATAGACTGATGAAACCTAGTTTGGTTAACAGAGTACACCAATGAAACCTGGTTGGGGTTTTGTATTACCAAAAATATTGAACCATTGATCTTTGTATAATGAACTCTACTCACAACATAAACATTTCTACATGGTCTACCATTATTAGCAATTGCACAAGGACATAATACCTCACAATAAATTTTCACTTGACAATTATGGAGATGCACTTGGTGGTATTTTGGAAATCTCTACAAACAAAAAGGGTTTTTTGTGATTTAGATAATTATTTAAACTTTCATTTTTACAAATATTTTTCACGAGATTCTCCAAATCCAACTATGTTCCTTAGTGCTGCAATATTCTCTCCTCAACATAACACTTTATTATCAACTGAAATACAATCACTAGTTTATCTTGGCCTATCCCGTGAGATCATGATTCAAATCATAAATAACAAAAGAGGACTGAAATATAAATCATATATAACAACTGTATCTGCACTTGCAAAATTAGTTCCAACCCGACCTACCTAAGTTGAAATATGAAAAATAAAAATTTTGTTATATGGGCTATTGAAGTTCTTTATCAAATGCCGCTTTTCTAATGTTGAAGTGCTTCCATCCATTCAACAATATGTAAGTTCTAAGAAGTTCAAGTAGTCTTCCAATAGGTCAAGCATCCATGTCCACCTTGTTTCAATTGTGGAAGCACCCTTCCAATACCTAAACCTTTCTAGACACTCCATCTAGCATCTCAAATACCTTTCTTACCGAATCACTCAATGGTTCTTGTCCTAGGAAAATATATGGTGAATTTACAATCTGGAAGGAGGAGAATTTCCGGAATGATATATTTAAGTATTAGTTGTAATAGGATCCAATTGGATTAATTAATCAGGGTTTATTGAACAATTGTCTCTTGAAAAGAAATTATGGCACCTTGTGAAACAACTACATGAAGCCTTCCATATAATGCTCAAATAAGAGAAGAAAGTCATGATTTTACTTTCCATGAAATTCATAGAGGAAGAGAATAAATAAAATAATGGTGTGATCATGTTCCTCTTATCTTCAAGCATATATGATAGTTTTACAATAAATATAATAGATGTGAGGCAGTGTAGAACTACTTTCTAGAGGTGCATGGGGTCTCAAATTTGTGTTGTTGCTTCTTTTGTTGTTTTTTTGTCCTTTTGAACTAGAACCATCTTTATTTATAAGCATGGTCACATTTGAGGTATTAATAAAAAATATATTTTCACTTCCATGGTCTCCCAGACCTTCCTAGCCTCTAGTCAAATCGCTATAACATCCATGGAATTCATCGCCCTCTCAACTGAGACTTGCCATGACATAGTCTTCAATTGAATAAGAAATAATCCCAATAAAAAAATTTATAGTGTTGCCCAAAATGTGTTGTAGGACCAAATCACGCTCTCTAGTTTTATGTGACTACTAAACCACCTTGAATACACACAAACAAGCCCATTTGAATTTGTGAAGCAACCACCAAATTTTCCATGGTACATATCTCCTCACTCTTATGCTAAATTAGATTTTTGAGTGCAGTACAGAGCCTTGAAGCTATAGTTTTTCTTCCTTTTCCACAACATTTTGATGTAGTCATTCAACTTGCTTACATTGGGCTCTTGTTCTTTTTCTCTTGTCTTGTTGTTTCAATTTTCAATCAGAGTTGCAGAAGCATGGTGTAGGTATGTAATTTTTAAAGGTTGGAGACAACCATTTTCACAAGGGAGCGAATCATCTATAGAATGGTTGTTCACCATTTCAAGATTATTTGGAGAGATACTCCCCATAATCCCCTTTGTAAACAAGTTGATTCCAACAAACAACCAAGGGATTTTGTTGTCAACACATAAAATATTTGGTGCCAAGGAGAATTCTTTCCTGGTATATTTGAAGAGATGAATATGGGGAGACAATGCCTTATTTGCTAAAACAAATGCAAAGGCGCAAAAAGATAGGGTACTTACCATATCTACACATTGCGAAGCAAAGCCCATGCAGATCAACATGACAGTAATGAATGTCTCGTAAATTCGATCACAGTTTTTGTCGAGGTCAATCTTTAAAAGAGAGAGCTTGCTAGCGAATCTCCTTGGCCCATTGCATAGCCTCTCGGGCCAAGATCACATTATCTAGAGTAAAGCACCCTTGTTCAAAGCTAATATGCTCCTTACACACAATCTTATTAGCATCATATCTTACATGCAATGCCATAGCCTAAGTGGTAATTTTATAGGTGACACTCGACAAGGTTATAGGAAACCACCTATTGATAGAATCTCTAGTAGCATTCTCAATGTTATCACTTTTACTATTACCATTAATTACCAAGGTTACCATTAATTTCCAAAGTCACAAACTCCTCAAAGGTATATCCCCTATATTTTTTCTATCTTAAAGGATTGTTGGACAAAAAAGTTCAAGGTTGTTGGTGACCAGGCAATCCCCTGCTAGTGGGGGGAGTACCTATATGCCCACCTTTTTTGGAAACATGTCCCACACACTAGATAAATGTTTCCTGGTGCATTTTATCCAGTTTCCCCCAAAGGTGCAGCATGGAGAAACATTTCTCTAGGTCCCCCCTGCCCCTAGAGCATGGGAAATGCGAGGAGCATATCCACATGGAACACTATTAATATGCCTAATATTTGATGTGCAACTCCATGAACTGGGCTCTCTAATGAGACTTCTAATTGATCCTAACATAAGTTATGATAAATAAGAACATGGCCCATACCTTTCACCTGATGATTTTCCATGTATAATCCTAGTTGATGTAGCTCTAGAGATTCAACTCCAACTACTAGCACCTACTTCCTACACATAATAAGACAACAAGACCAACTTGAAACCTTCTTAAGCAAGAGGAATGTCAAATACCCCTAGATCTAATGTAATCTACACAAGGAAGAACATATCTACCACTGATTTGCATACAATGCTAAGAACAAATGATAATGGAGGGGGAAATAATATAGATCTATATTCATAAATGAGAAACATTACAACCACCAAGATTTTACCTTGAGTTCCTAGTTGAAGGTTTGTCTTAATCCCTTGCTCTAACTCCTCCTTAACTCTCACACAAGCATGAACACTTTGATCGATGAAGGCTAGTGTAGAAGAGCTTCTTTCAATTGTAGCAAACATAAGTTTATCATAAAATTTTCCTCATTTCTCCCTCAGGATGCCAAACATAAGCTTATCTTAAAATTTTCCTCCTTTCTCCCTTGGTATTCCTTCCTTATATAGATTGATAGAGGAGGCTAGGGCATGTCTCTATACACCTACAACTTAGTGGAATTTAATTCTAATAAAAGTTTCCAGGTTCACGATGTGGAGTATCCAACACAAAATATTAATATCCTCGAAAACAGTTGACTCTAAAAGGATCTAGGGCTAGTTAAATGATACAATTGGTGTAGTAAGAAATTGATAACACCTTATTAATGGAACAACATGAAACCAATCAGACCTTGATGGTGGTGCAAAGAGATACCATCATCAACAATTAAGAAACCAAAGGAGAGAGGCCTACAATCAACACATTTGCATTTTTTAAGATTATTTTAATGTTTTGAATATTGTTTCTATATTCAGTAAAGGGGGTCTGAAGGGGTCCCTTTTGTCCCAGACTTTTCCATCCCTTGCACTGCCACCTTAAATTGTGAGGATCTCTCCGAGAATCCCCTGAAACCTATTCGGTTGTCCCTTATCTGACCATCCTCTAACTATTGTGAAACATAATTTCACATAGAAAACCTACAAACAAAATTTCTAATAGACAAACTTGTGCTTATAAAATTATGAGATGTGGAACTAGGTAATGACTTGTACCTCAAATCAATTTCTGAAATCTAGACATCCTAGAAGGTGAAGTTGATATTATAATATAGTTCACAATCTGTTGATGAGTACCAACCATATATAATCATGATATAGGATTCACTCTAACTTCTCCTTATCAGATTTGGAGTTTTGAGCGGCTCAGAAAAATATGACAGCAAGATGTGGGGTGGCCTTAATTTTTGTATGTTCTATGCTTAGAGAAATTTACTTCAATTTTCCACATTCGCTCAATGAAAATATTCAGATTAGCACTCACATTAGCATGATAGTAAAGTACAGATAGAATATAAACATAAACATCAGAAGACAAGCCAAGACAAGAGGACACAAGATGTGGCGCCAGCTAGGGACAAATGCCAATGTGGGGAAACCATTGATCAATTCTTATTGTATTCTTCAATAGTTCAACAGAGATAGAGATAGTACAAATACATTTGAAGTCAACACTTTGACTTGCCAAAATAAGAGATCAGACATCAAAAATCTTTCATCATGAAGATGACATGATAGTTCTGATGACAAGGACTACAGATCTGAACTTAGGTGAAGGAACACTTATGAGTCCTCATAATTCAATTGATTCTCCAAGGTGATTCCATCACCATGCTGCATCAATCACCATGATGCATCCATCACCGTGCTGCATTCAACCATGTTGCATCCATCACCATGTTGCATTCATCACCATGTTGCATTCATCACCATGTTGCATTCAACCATGTTGCATCCATCACCATGTTGCATCCATCACCATGTTGCATTCATCACCATGTTGCATTCAACCATGTTGCATCCATCACCATGCTGCATTCAACCTATTAGATAATTAAGCCCTTCAAGGGATTCAATCCACCTAAGAGAGTCTCTCCTAATCCATGTTGCCATCCGAACTCAAAGAAAACTGTAATATTGCCTTGGAACAACCTTAGTTGTTTGTTATGGCTTGCAACCTAGCAAAGCAGTTAGTTGTAGTTGTAGACTCCTTCAACAGGCCTAAACAAGATCCTAATCTAGTGACTGTTGCTCCCAAATGTACCTTATCCATGCCTTAGAACAGCAATATTTAACGCGTTGTTACAGGGATTTCCATGCTGCTCTTTTACGCTGATGTATGTCTCCTTTATGTTGTGGCTAGGCTTCCTTTGCAATGTATAGAAGTTCCCTTAGATAGCTATAGTTATGTGTTAAGTTATGGTATGTTTTGTGCTTATAACAGTTTACTTCTTTTTCTTATTATATTCCACCAATTAGCAATCACGTGTACATAAAGTAAAGTGCAGATAGAACATTAAACGATCGACAGAAAACAAGCCAAGACAAGAGACACAAGCTGTGGCAGCTAGCCAAGGACAAACCCCACAATGTGTGGGGAAACCCTTTGATCAAATATTCTTTTATCTTCAATAATTTAGAAAAGAGAAACAGTACAATAAATCTTATTTATATTAGTAGTAGCAAACCCTAGATCAACACCATCAGCATTAGCAGCTTCATCATCAAACTAGGGCAGACGATATCTCACAAACCGACCGTCGGATCGGCTTGATTCCACCACCAAAAGTTGCGGCTTCCAAAGGAGGTTCAGATGAACCTACAACATAGTTCAGATGAGGAGATATTCTAGTCCACACTGGTCAAACTTCACTTCTACAGTTGCAGCTTCAGTTTCAGCAGCTTCCTTCAAACTAGGGCAGTCGATATCTTGCAAACCGTCTGTCAGATTGACTTGATTCCACCACCAAAAGTTGCGGCTTTCAGAGGAGGTTCAAATGAAACTACAACATAGATCAAATGAGGATATCTTCTAGTCCACGTAGGTCAAACTTCACTTCTGTAGTTGTAGCTTCAGTTTCAGCAGCTTCCTTCAAACTAGGGCAGTCGATATCTTCCAAACCATCCGTCGGATTGACTTGATTCCACCACCAAAAGTTGCGGCTTTTAGAGGAGGTTAAGATGAACCTACAACATAGATCAAATGAGGAGATCTTCTGGTCCACGCAAGTCAAACTTCACTTCTGCAGTTGTAGCTTCCTTCAAACTAGGGCAGTCGATATCTTGCAAACCGTCTGTCGGATTGACTTGATTCCACCACCAAAAGTTGCGACTTTCAAAGGAGGTTCAGATGAACCTACAACGCAGATCAGAAGAGACTCTTTTCAGATTAATAGATAAGCATACCAAGTGAAAAATTCTTTAAGATTAATAGATAACTTTTCACCCTACCAAGTGAAAGAACCTTTAAGGTTCATAGTGATTAGCATAAAGTTTTATTAAATGAAGAAAATTCAGTTGAAAATACTCTCTCTCACATGTGTGAGAGAGAGTAGAGAAGAGACTCTTTTCTGCTCAGTAGAGAGAGAGAGAGAGATGTGATGAGATGAGTGAGTGCAAATGAGGAAAATTCCTCTTGTATTTATGCACAACGTCGGTGTTTGAATAGATGCGACTTTTGGGCTTCTGAGCCTACATGAGTTGTAGGTCGGCTTGATAATAATTTCATAATCAAAATAAATTCATACCTCCATGAATACTTATCGGAATCAGATGATCTTTATATCAATCCTACACCTCTTGACGAGAGGAATCTAATAAAAATATTATCAGCCATGAATAAGATGACCCACATGAAGTTTTTCCCTAGTTGCCAATTTTAACATTATGACAACGGATTAGGCTAGTTGTAACCTGCTTCTTTGGAAGGATGTAAAATCAATTACCCTAACCTTAATATGAAATGTGCAAGCAATATGGTAACTTTTTCTGCATATTGATTTACAACTTCATACTGGTGAGTCAGTGACTGATATGTTTGATGTTGCATTGTTCTGAAATTAGCAACTACAATGATTAAGGTTTTTATTATGGTTGTTATATGTCTAGAATCTAGATTTTATTTTGTACTCTTGGGAGATGAACTTTTCAACTTTGTACTCCCAAATGGTGCACCCAACCTTGCTCCCACAGTGGTAACTAGATATCCACTTCACCTTGTCTCAAGAATTTCCTCAAGATCCAAAACTAGTCAGGATTCCCAGTTATGAACAAATTTGCGGTTGTTTAATAACATTCATTAAAATTCTAATGCAAAATGCAGATGGAATTACAAATGCTCACATAGAATTCCCATTTAACACATGAAAATTTCATTGATTCACCCACTTCTTAGCATGATAGATGGCTACACAAATGTAAAACAACAAGGGAATTCTACAACAAATCCATATGAAATTTACTCATTTAACAATGGATTTCATTCTAGATCATGCCTACATTCAAATCCATGAGGATTAATATTCTATTTTCTGCACAGAATTCAAAGAGTCACAAATTTTCTAATAGAATTTGTCCAAATAACTGACTGCGTGGAATGGGAATGATTCAAAGCCCATCCATAGATATCTAGCATGGATATTGACCCAAGCCAAACTAGTAAACGAAAAGGACTAAGATAGACCTGCAAGGATGATGTTGTTTCAATGTTATACAAATGAATTATTATATTTTATGTCTTAAAATTTAATAGTTTCCCATCATCATTGTTAAATAATTTTTGTGAAATTCCATTTTGCCTCAAAAATCAATTTCTAATATATGTTCTTTCAATATCAACTCAACAATTCTTTTGCAAAGTACAATTCTATTTTCTATGAACAAGTGAATTTATATGAAGCATATCTCAACTCTTGGAAACTGTTGATGCAGGTTTGCAGATCAATTTGAAATTTTACTTGTGGAATATTCAGTGAACTGTCAAAAGATAATCGTGGGCAGAAACCATCAAGGAAAATGGATGTATTATCATACTTTCAAAAGGCTCCATCCAAAAATACACATTCTCTTCATGATTCAAGATCCTTTGAACAATCTATTACTAAGAGAGAGGTTAACTCTTATGGAAATGCATTTGATATCCATATGATGGATGAAATAATAGGTTCCTCAAGTGATCAGGGTGAGATAAATGCAGTTTCAACATAAATTGGTGATGAAAATGTAAAGAATTTTCCTTGGAAGGTGACACAATCCATTCGCGGAAAAGGAAAAAAGGCTAGTGGACCATAGGGAGACGATTCCAAGAAAATTGGGTCTCAAGTTTTCCATTTATTGAAGAAATACCTCCTACAAATGAGAACGAGGTTTTCCGACAAGTTAGATGTAATGCGTGTAGTTGGAAAACTCGAAAGGTAGTGAAATTTCAGATGAAGCTAGATACAGTACAAAAGCATGCAGGAAAGGTGTATGAAAATAAAATTGTAAATGGTAAAGAGGAATCTATTGTTAGATGAAAATCTTCTGAGGAATGTAGACATATTGAATATGAAGAAGAATATAAAAAATATTTAATAAGAGGAAACTTGAGGCAAGTGGAGCAAACATCATATCTCTATTTGAAAAGATGATGGAAAGAAGTTTGTTATCCAAGATGATACAATTGATCATTGTATTTCACATCTTATCTAAAGGTCGTCCTATGACAGATTATCTAGATCACATGAAATTTCTATCTTTTCTTCAAGTGTCAAACTTTCCATCTTCTCATTGGTTTGTAACCAGTGGTTGGGAATGGGCAAGATATCTATCTCAATTATAAAAGGATGATTTGAAAGAGAAGATTGCAAATGCTAAGCTTTTGGCATTGTCTTTGGATGAGGTTATGGACTTCATGGATTTACATGAGCATTTATATGGTTAATGACCATATTAGGCATTCCTATCTACTTAGGATTAAAAAGATGAGAGAGACTTCTACAACTGAAAATATTTATGAACTTGTTCTTAATTGTTTGAAGGAGAGTGGTATGGATCGTTTAATGATTGCAAAAAAGTTGGTATGTGTTGGAGCATTTGGAGCATCGGTAATGCAAGGACAAAGGAATGGCCTTTGTGTTGGGCTACAACTATAAACTTCACCATATATGCTTAATATTCATTGTATGGCTCATAGGATGAATCTTGCATTCAAAATAGTAAGCAAGTTTCCATCAGTTTCAAAAGTTGAAGAACTTGTATGTGAGACTCATGCATACTTTTCTCGTAGTCCCAAATGATACTTAGTGTTTCAACAATTTTCAGATGATGTTATGGATGGAAAAAAAACTACTAAAAGATGTTGATACAAGATGGATCTCATTAAATGGACCAGCTCAAAGACTATTTAGTGAGTTCAAATCTTTGGTAGGGTTAATGTATGAAAATCGTTACAATGTAGACAAAGCTCAAGATATTCTTTCTCGACTAACTAATATAGAGACATTATTGACATTGGCTGAAATTCTTCCTATGCTACATGAATGAATGTTCTCATGAAAATGTCTCAGAATCACGCAATGTATATTGTGGAATACATCAATGCAAGAAAGTTAGCATGTCTTGCATTGGATAATTTGTATATGATGCCAGACTCTTTTACTGGTCCAGAGTTTAAAAGTTGGACTAAGATCATCAATATAGAAAAGACTGGAAAAAAAAATTGGCATTTGATGAAAAGGGATACTATGTATCATAGTGTGTGGGTATATGGTTCTGTTGATGCCTCGAAAATCGCTGCAACAACATTGGGGGATAACCACCCAGTCCAGACCTTAAAAGCAGCTCCTTTTCCGTTTGGTGTGGTGGCTCCGACTGTTCATCTAGGTCCAGTTACCTTCTCCCTATTGCTATTGGTTTATAATGTACCTTTAACTACCAATAGACAGGGACATCAGATCATTTCTTCTTGCTGATCAGGCAAAAGAATGACCCTTAAGCTGATTTGGGCTCAGCCAAGCCATAACTAAAGTTTTGCCTCTTTGAGGAGAGGACTTAAAATAGTGTAGATTTTACTCTAAATGCAAGTTTATTCTATGATACAAGTAAAAGAAACTAATCTAAATCCTATCTTAATTAGGCAGATATAGATCTAACCCAACTAAGAGCAAGATAATTAAAATATTGGGATCTAAATATGTCTTGTTTTATAATGAATATCAAGTTAATGAAGTAATTCAATTAACTGATATTATGGTTACCAAAACACATTCTATTGAGACCTTAAAACTGAAATAATAAATCAACAACATTCATGAAGTAGTTCATAAACTGATATTGATTTATCAAATCAATAAATCCAATAATTGAATAATGATAT
>APFE030689404.1:0-36843 GCA_000404065.3 Pinus taeda | reverse complement strand
GACGAGGAAGGAAAAATTATATTGGAACCAGAAGCAGTCACAAAAACAAGAACTCGACAGCTACGAAATCGATCAATTGCAGAGTATCTTATCAAGTGGAAGAACTTATCTGCTGAAGATTCCACATGGGAGGATGATAATTTTATACAGAAGCATCCATAACTACTCAAGCATTGAGGACAACACTTTTTTTTGAAGGAGAGGGGCATGCTGGGTCCCCATAATACTAGTGATTACCCCATTACCATTGTAGTTATACCCCTTATTAATATTGTTGTGCCCCTATTGCCCCCATATTGTTACTACTGTGCCCCATAGAATCCCTCTATTGTTATTTTTGTGGCTTTATATTATTATTGTTAGGTCGGATGGGTTATATTGTGACTCCTTAGACTCCTATATATAGAAAGGAGGTTTTGTCATTTGTATCATCCAAGAATTGTTCATTTATGTAATGTAAAGGAGGTTGCCCCCTCGAAGAGGCTGAATTCTAAGGCGTTGATCTATCTTTTCTATCTTTTCTTGAGTTGGTTTCATAACATAACGACTGGTTCTGGTCATGATGGAACTGCTCAAAACATGCAAAGGTCAAGAGGTTGGCTAATAAGACCACTCATTGTATATGTTCCTTAGGAAATGGTAAAACAACCAAGTGAAAGCATATGATCAACCAAAGAGATGGTCACAATAGAAAAGAAAAAACCAAGGCTCATCTAGCAAAAATGGTTTAATAAAAATGACAATCACGAGATGTAAAGTAGGAATGGTTTCATTTTTACACAAGCTTGAAACATGAGAAAATATGCTTGATTATACTTGAATATGGTTTCATTTTTTGACAAGATGGAAACATAAACAAACTATGCTTGGGTTTGGTTTCATTTTTACACAAGCTTGAAACAAAGATAAACTATGCTTGAGATAGGATTGCATGCCCCCAGCATAATGACTCAATTCGAGGTACATGCCCCCCAAACTTTATTTCATGCACCTAAGTGGATGGAAAGAAGGTTCACTTATGAGATCAAGTGAAAGACACGACTCAGATTTTATGAGATCTAATCAAAGACTCGAATTGGAAAGGGAATTGTTTCATTTTTTAACGAGCATGACACAGGAAAAGAACCATGCTCATGACATCATGTTTCATTTTTTAACGAGGTTGACACAAGTAAAGGAAATATACTCATGAAACCTTGTTTCATGTTTTAACAAGCTTGATGCAAGTAAAAGAACTGTGCTCATTGATACCTAATTCATTTTTTAATGAGGTTGACATAATAAAAGAACTATCCTCAGATCCCTTGTTTCATTTTTTAAGGAGCTTGACACAGGACAAGGAACTTTGTTCCATGACACCTTTATCACAACCCAAAAGAGGCCATGGCTTTGAAGAGGTTCTCATCAGATGGGAGAACAACACTGAGGAAGGGATACATGGCCAAGGATCCAAATGAAAAATTGGGCCCCAATGCCCCCAGTACATGGTGTACTACATCACCTACTAGAACATTAGTAGATGTGGGCATGGAATAGGTGGCCATGTAATTAACGTGTGGTGGGGGTGATATTGCTTGAATATAAGAACCACTTAGGGATGATGGTTAATTGGGAGTTGATTTAGGACCAATGAGTGTAAGATGATTAATGATCACAATGCTTCCTTCATGTGGGAGACACATCACTTGAAAGAGAGAAGAAATGAGGGCTGCCATGACATAAACATAGTCACGGCCAAGAAGTAGATTAAAATATAAAGAACCTTGGACAACCATCGCATCTATATAGATAGTCTTTCCTCCCAAAGTAATAGGTAACTTAGGAAGGATCCATAACGGTTGGTTGGTTCCTTTGTTAAAATTTAACAGATTCTGGGTGACAGGGACAAGCTGAGGAGAACCTAAATCTTGCCAAGTAGTTGATGACAGAATGCTAACATATGTGCCCTACTCTATGAATATGCTAGGTATAGCCATATGGTATGCTTGTACTATAATCTGGAAAGACACATAAGAGGGAAGACAATATCCTTCTAGTCGACTCCAATCACAAGAAGTGACCAGACTACTTGGAGGGGGTGTCGTAGGAACGAGAGAGATACCGTATTTGTCTATGGGAACAAGAGAACTACTCTCATGCACCTCAAGAATGGGTGGATTTCCCTCCATTTCATTTGAAACTAAAGAAACCATAAGAACTTGAGCACTATGGGGTTCACTCTCTACCTGAAATGTACGATTAAACGAAGGTCGAGTTAGGTTTACCAGGTTCTCAACCAATGGTTGATTGGACTTACAAGACTCACTTTCAGAGAGAGTGGGGTCGACCAAAGATGGATTTTGATCAGTCACTTGATCAACTAATGAATGATCAAGGGAAAACTTTAGATACCCAACTAGAAGATGAGATTGAGAAGCTGTAAGGTTTTCCAACTCTTTGGAAGCTTCATCCATAAGAGGACAAAGGTGAATGGGATGATTACCTTCACACGACTTAAAAAGAAATTCGACTTTTCCCTTTTTCTCATAGGCCTTATTATTAATAGTTACGATTTTATCATGAGCATGAACTCCAGAGTTTGATAAAGGTCGATGTGAACCTGTGGACCACACTTCTAAGACCTTAGGAATATGAGGACAATTCTGAAGAAGGTGGTCACCCTTACATAACATGCAAGGGAATTTTACTTTCTGGGGCTAGTTGGAAGATTTTTCTTCATTAGTTGCATCAGTAACAATAGTTGTTTGGTTGCCCCCTTGCTTATTTTTCTTCCTCTTCTTTTTCTTCTTCTTCTTCTTCTTCTTAGCTTCCTGGTTACTAGAATCCAAACTTTCACTGGGCGAAGAGGAAGAATGGGATGAAGAAATAGGCGAAGAAGGCAAGGGGTAAAATTTAGGATCAACATGAGGTTGATTTTGTTCAGGTGGAGGAGAACTTGGTTGAAAATCAATTTGGACACTCGGAACCACCGACATTGAAAAAAACCAAACTAGAAGGCCAATGGTCAATCCAGGAAGTGACAATGTTGTCATATAAGGTGCACTAGTATTTCCAAAAGAAGGAAAAGGACTATGATTCCCATCAGAGGGGTTTCCTTGACTAGTAGACTTAGGAAATTTTTCTATTGGTATCAACCTAAGATCTACTAAGGAGTATTTCCACAGGAAGGATCTTGTTCTGCAGTGAATTAATTGATTTTAGAACATTAACAAAAATAAATGAAAAATGGGTAATTTAGGCAAAACGTTTTGCCAAGTATCTGTGAACTGCAATATACACCCCAGCCGAAACCAAGGACCTAATGTAATGTTATCAATCTCTCCAAATGCTGTATTCGGTGTATCACATTTACAAGGCGGCTAACTCGGTTACCTGTGGCTAAAGGATAGCAACCTAATGGGGTCTCCCAATATATACATGATAGTACAGGGAGCACAAGTTTGTGTTAGCGCTTTCTAATGTAGAACCATTCGATGAGAGCGTCCCTATATACTTTTCATAATGAAGTGCCTCCAATATACTTGAAAGTACTAGAGAACCTTCTATATACTTCCATACTTGGGCGAGATTTCACGCCCGAGATACATTGCAGGTAGTTAACGACAACTGCTATGTTTTAAGATTCTGCAACACATCTCTAGTCTAAACCACTAGATATTTGAATTAAGTTCCAAATGCTCCTTAGGTTAATTGAGGTAAATTTTAATGTTTATCTTCAATTAAGTTTTGGTTTTAAGGCTCAAAATGATGTCACATGAATCCCTATTGTGTAGTTATATGAGAAAAAAAAACTTTTCGTTTCAAGAAAGCTAGACTAATCAAGGGAAGAAATTTCAATCAATAATGCCACAAACAAAAATGCATCAAACAACATACCTTCCACTAAATCTCACTCTCAACTTCCAAATGCAATGCCAAAAGTAAAAATTACTTTGACTTTTCACTATCTTAAATGCAACTTTTTCGAAAGAAAAACGATTTTGAGTTTACTAAGATGCATTTATATGAATTATTCTTTTGTTTTCGTTTTGAATTATTGGATGCACCTAATACAATTTTTATCTTTCAATCATCGAAAAATGTGATCTATTCTCAATGATGAATCTCAAAAAATAACTTTTCAATGCAACTAATCTAATGCATTTTCATGAAAAAGTAAATTTCAAAATACAAGTGAAAGAAAATGAAAAATGATGTTTCCAATGATTTCCACTGAAAAGAACACTAAATCAATTAGCAAAACAAACATCTCAATGACACTAACAAGAAACAAGTGATGACCAATTGACTAGAAACCCTAAAACTCAATTAGATTTCACTTCAAATCCAATGAGACAAATTTTGAAAATTAATCAAGATAATCAATCAAAAGCTGACTAATCCAAGCATACAGGGTAGGAAAAGACCTTAGGGGACAATACACACTAGATTCTAAGGAAGAAAACTTAAAAATTATCACATTCAATGATCATTGCTACTTCATATACCCAAACCCATGATGATTGGGTTTTCATCGCTACTTTTCATAGCCAAACTTGTGATGGCCAAGGTCATCATCACTACTTTGTATAGAAAAAGTAGTGATGATTTTAGTGCGACTAAATAGAGAAGAAATTTTTTCCCATCGCGAATGTACAAGTAAAAACTCGGGATGCCATCATGGATGTTAGAGCTAAACCCACTATGGGAGAGGAATATGGGAAAAAACAAAAAATATTCCAAGAAACAATTTAGACCTAGCACTCTAAGACAATAATCGATGATGATATAAACCTAGATTGATGCAAACAAGCCAAAAAATTGACAGTTGGTCAAACTTATCACAAAATCAAGGTGAAGGATTGCATAGAAAGGTCTATAGCTTCCCAAGTGGATTTGCCATTTTGTTGTTTGGGTAAATCCTCTCTACAGACAGAGATGATACCTAGAGCCTAATGAGTGGGACTATCAACTTACGTGACAATCTACTAGACACTTTCCTAAGTTACAATTGAAAAGAGAGACAAATAAGATGGCCTAACTCGTTTTGATGCTATCAAGTCATCCTTTGTTGAAGATCTTCAATCACTTGCGTCACGGTCTCGTTCCTACTTCTCACAACGTTTATGCACCTGCACAATATATCAAGACACAACAAGGCATGAAAATACCAATAGCATATTCAAAAGAAACCTAGTTAAGTGATCAAGAAATGTTAAGATAGATGATACATAAGCATACACATCAATGGAAAATGAACCAGGAGTTATATATTAATAGAAAAGAAGGGGAAGAATGCAACCAAGCCTTGATGTTTATAGTCTCTCCTTGAATGAATGTCCAAGTCCAAGATAAGCTCTCTAAGCACTCCTTCTCCAAGCCAAATGAGTGGCATATAGGCACGATCTTAGCATAAGGGTGAAAATAGGCATATACCAACCATTTGGGAAAGGGAGACTATGGTGAAGTAAAATTGTAAGTGTAGTCACAAACGAATTCCTCTAGCCCAATAATGGGTCTAGCCATAATAGATACATTCTATGGAATATTTCCTTAGGTTAGATTCAATCAAGAGGGCCTACCTCTTGGTTGCTTATCCTGCTTGATGATGTCCTCGCTTGCTTGCTCTAGCAATCTCTCACTTCCTTCTTCAAGCTCCTAAAACAAGTAAACAACAACACCACACAAACATTATAATAGAGAATTTTCAATTCAACCTACTTAACAAGTCAAGAAACATTAAGACATGAATATGTAATATTACAAAAACATGTAGGAAATCAATTTATAGTTGCATATATTAATATCAAAGAAAGATTACAACCATTCGTCTTGGCATTGCAGTCTTCCTTTGACAAAAGCACGTTCCCATACACTTCTACTAGCATTCCATGATGGCTTAAAACAACAATATTTTTAAAGCTCTTCCCTTTAGGCTTCACTCCAAACCAAAACACACTTCTCCCTCACACAACTAGATAACTACAACTAGTAATAGCTTGCTTGTCTACTCCAAACCAAAATAACATCAAAACTTTGCAACTATAACACTCACACTAGTTTGTGCATGGGAAGAAGGGAGGTTTATATATGAAATATGGATGGGAGATGGATTCTCTTCTCATGGGAGAATGAATTATCCCTCGAGGTAGTTCCATCATTATAGGGGAAAGGATCCCAAAGTGTCATCCTCGACCTCATCTGTCCCATTTACCAGAATTTTGTTACAAAGCTTCTAGAGCTGGAAGGTTCGGCTCTAATTTAAAAAACTTTCCATAACAGGACTGACGCGCTTGAAACACAGCTTAGCTGCTCTAGTTGGCGTGAGGAGTAGTGTTAATCTTTGCACATTGGTCTGAAGCAGACAAAGGCCATTAGCGTCGGTCTTGTAAACTGGGCAAAATAGAAGTTTCAAGGGAAATGGTGTAAAAGGGAAATGACCTACTCATGAAGAGGGACATAATGGAAGTTTCTTCATGAAGGCAAAGCATGCAGGTTTCACTGTAGAGGTCCTCTAGGATCAAGGAACGTGGAGTTCAGGGACAATGATAAAACTTTATGTGACAGATTCCCCCTAAAGTGTGAAGGCCGAGCTAGAGTGAAGGATGAAATGCTTTATAAATCAGTGCGGGAAACCAATCTGCCATCGGAAAAACTGCAAGAAAGTACAAATGCATATACATAAACTAATATCTCTGTCAAATGATACATGAATCATGGCATGGACGCAACCATCTAGAGAATGATCATGTAAATGGATATAGGTATTGGCACAACCATCCATCAAAGAGGATCATAATGAAACCAAGGTATGGTTGCAACCATCCAATAATGAGAAGGATCACATATGATAACTCATGGTCTGGTCGCAACTAGCCATCTGCAAGAGACATGCATATCATCACAACCATATCACACCACTTCGCAACCTGGACTTTTGTGATCTAAGTCTAGGGTCTTGCTCTCCAACACGACTCGGTCAAAGTACAGATCCTAGCATGCGAATAGATGTGTTGACATTGAACATGATAGAAAGTCGCCTGATTACCAGTCAATGATGTAAACTATTAACAAGTGCGAGAGAAACCACTAATAATGATAATGGTTCTCAAGGTACTATCAACAAAATTCATAGAATGTGAATACAGGAACTGAAGTTGAACACCCGTGAAATCACTGGATTGACAGCCAATGATGCGAACTTGTCGTCGAGTGTGAAGAACTTGTCATTAGGGCATGCCAACTCTAAGGTACTGGAAGGGATTCTCTTGGTCAACTTCTCAAATAATGAGTCAAAGTCGATGGAAAGTGACAATGTCGAAGGAGGGCCATAATGAATCCCACATCTTCGACGTGAGATGAGAGGATGCAAAATTATTTTGGATGATATAGAGAATCAGAGGCACGTGTAACTGTAGAAGGACAACTCTTGAACATATCGAAGTCACAACTGGAAGTTTGGCAGCTTTTGGATCCATAGAAAGGTAAACAATGAATGGCCCAAACCCAGGAAGGTCAACGATACAAAGGAGGATATCCCAATTTGACACAAAGAAAAGAGTGTCATGTTCAAGAGTGAGCTTCTAGCATGATAGATAAATTTCCAAATTTTTCCCCACCATTTCTGGCAAGTACCCCAATTATTTTTTAGCTGCAAGCTTGAAGGGGATAGCATATGCTTGCACTGTAAGTTCATCGTTCAGATGAATCTGACCTAGTGAGTTCCCCAGGAAGGAGAATCTCATGTTTGTGATGGTGACAAATCTGATGTCATTTAATAGTTTAACGAGTCGGACAAAGGTCTAACTCAGTATCTTTTTCATGTTTAGAGAGTTTGAAAAAGACACGTAAAAGAAAACTCCACATGGTCCCTTTTTGTACATTTGTGTCTCTTGAGCCCAAAAAGGTAGAAAACATTACTTGAGAGAACCACTTGACCATTCTAGTCAAGGACTACCTTTTTCATAAATAGAGCCTCCCAGCCTGAAAAATGGGTAAACTTATATTGGGTGCACGACGTTTCGCATCTATTAATGAGTTTGAAACGACAAGGGCTCAACTATCTTTTCGCTCTTAAAGGGTTGGAAAAGAACTGAAAGTGGAACCCACATTTTTATTTTCTTTAATTATTCAAAAAGGGAAAAAAATACTTGGTGGTATTTTCATATAATTTTAGTGAGTCGAGAAAAGAGCTAAAACGTGACTCATTGTCATCGTCGAACCTCCATCACTTGTCACTGCACAAGTAAGGTAAAGTGTATTATCAAGTCCTTGAGGCAAAATAAGTCAAAATATTTACAAAACCTGATGTTCTCATGAAATAATGAATAAAAGGGGAAAAATTAAATATAATTTTACCATTTACCATTTTACCTCTGTTGTGAAGATTTTTTACCCACTTTTGCCCTAGTTGTTCTAGAGCAGTTTGTGGGAGATCCGGGGGGTCAATCGACGAGCCACTAGTTACAAGTAATAGCTGAAGCCTTAAGCCCCATTTTCATGCTATTTGTTTATACTTTTAGCCACTTTTTTGGATTTTTAGGGAGTTTTTTGAAAATCTTTTTTTCCCTCGATTGGCGCGATTTAGGCACACAAAATTGTGCTGGCCGAGGGTGATTAGCAAAGCCATGCATGCCGATCAATGAAATTAATTTTAAAATAGGCGTGCCAACGATTTAGATAGGGGAAAACCCTATGTTCTAAAAAACTGATCGTTTAATATTGAATTTTATGTGCCAAGGATGATTATTGACTCAAATTAATGGCTTTTGCAGGAGAGAATTGCTGAAAATGGTGGATTAGAAGGAATGGGAACATGAAGATGTTGACACCCAAGAAATGAATGACCCAAATTGCCTAGAGGCTTTGAGGGCTTGCGGGCTCCTCAAATTCTTCCTTACACTAGGGATGCGGGCCCATCCTGAGTTTATTTGATACCTGATAAGCCTTTGGGACATTAATCGGGAGATTTTTGTCATTGGTGACTAGGAGCTGGAGTTGACAACTTCAGATATTTACTTTATCACTGGAATATCTCGCAGAGGTGAGCCAATGCACTTGTATGGGTCATGTCCAATCAGGGCAAGCATATATTCCCTACTTGCCGAACACTGCCCTGAGGCCCTGAAATCTAAGAGTTGGAGGATAGAGATTTCTAGTGTGTGAGATCTGACACTGAGGGTGCTTCTCTTGAGTATCAATGGAGTGGCAAGGTCCCAGGCAGAGCATGAGACTAGCAAGTCAAAGTTCCTTTATTCTATTTACTGCACAACTCCTACGATCTTCAACTTAGCAGAGGGTATGAAGATGAACATCAAGTGCCAGTTGTCCAAGGCTAGGGCAGGGAATCTGAAGAAATTCGGCTTCGAATCTGTACTTGTGACCTTCTTCTTGGAACAAGTACCATTGTTCCAGTATCATTTGAATGAGGTGGATCCTCCCATGCCACACGATCTACAAATGGGACAATGGATTCGTTTGATGCCCAAGATCACTGGGGGTCAGCATACGTCATACCGACCTGCATTCTTTTCATGGCTATGATGAAAAAATATTGTCGTGGAGGATTGGACATATAGCGGAATTGATTTATGTGGACATCAAAATATTCCCTTACTAGATGGAGAGGACTTTGATGATGAAGGTAAAAAATCAAATTTTTAATTTTGATATTTTTTAATTGTTTTTGGTATATATGTGCTTATAAAATTTCTCTTGTTTATGAAGATGTTTGACTAGAGTGGCTAGCTGGGATGTACCCAATAGCTAGGTGAGTCCCCCACCCTATTGATGATGTCACCCCTTATCAGGAAGGGAGTGACAATGAGGAGGAGATCATGAGGAACCTTGAGGGGTTAACTCATGGTATCCCGAAGTATGCCCAGATAAGAGACATGCCCCGTCGGTACTAGACACGGTGGGAGTCTCAGATCAGATCCGCCGATTGTTGAGTCATGTTGCACGAGCTGTCTCTTGCTACCATGACCACCATGCTGATTAGTTCCTAGGTCTAGCAGTTAAATATTTTTTTAGGCTTGCATGCCACGGATGTATAAGGTTTGTGTGACACTGACGTATGAGGCCTGCGAGCCACCGATGTTATTTTAGCCACACATATTATTTTTTGGGGTTTCGATGTATCAAACATTCTCACCATATATATATATATATGTGTGTGTGTGTGTGTGTGTGTGTGTGTGTGTGTGTGTTTGTGTTGTATTTTCCTGTCTATTATGGTACAAATGGTTTGTCTTATCTTTTACATGTTTCGTAAATGTCTATCCAACATGTAATTAGCTAATGCATTTGTCAATGTATTCATGCTTCTAGGAATATGATGATACATAATATAATCAAATTTCCTTTCCAATAGACGGATATGGAGATACATTCTCAATATTTGAGGGTTCCTAATGGAATATTTCCCGTTGAGTTGAAGGACCACAAGCTGTGAATCTAGGTTGACAACCAATTCTCTGATGCCCAGAATGATGGCTTCTGACAAGAGTTCGATGGTCACACTATATTCAACAATGTTGTTGGTTGTACGACCTTGGTAGATATCTTGAAGGTCAATCAACTCACTGTTAGGGTCATAGATATCCCATGCCACAGATGATAGGTTTCGGGTAATACAGAAAGAACCATCAATGAAACTAATGTGAGGAGTCGCAAACCTCTGCAAACCAAGAAAATCATAGTAAACAGGAAATTTTTTTGAAAACTATCACACAAAACCACACTGTAAAAAAATGAATCACACACTAATGTACATAAGTAACCATGCAAGATGACCTAAGCATAGTACTTCTTGAGAGAGTCCATGCTAGGACTCGAGTAATCAATCAACATAGATGAACATTGGATTTTTACTATTTCCATGAAGAGTAAGTATCGACTTGGCCAAATAATAGAGTAGAACTCATATAAGGCTTTGCCCCCATGTCCACTGGGCGAGGGAGGGTTATGAGTCAGAGGACAATCGGGGAAAACTCGGGGAGGTTAAAAAATCCTGAATCCATGAAGGGATAAAGGTGCCCTCAGTTGAAAGATCTTGATTATGTTAGGATAAACTAACACATCAATAAGCAATGAAGAATATAAATCTTTGAAAGAAGTAGAAATGACCACTGGGCGAGGCAGGAACGAGGAGTGATGATGAGTATCGATCCATGGTGGTTCCTTGAGAGACATGATTTCCATGATACCTTCATTAGCAAGGAAGGTCTCAACTAAGGGATAAAATGATTCCAAAGTGTCGAGCCAAGGGGATTGAGAGTACGTATCGAGAAAGGTCTTCGACATACGATAATTAGAGGGTGCAGAGTTCAAAGCCAAAACAATTTCCTTGTAATTGACTTCAGCGGGACAAAGCAACATAACCTCGCCCCAAGTATCAAGAAGATCAGGTGCAGGTATGACCGAGGGATCAGATTTGACTAAGATCATGTTGACAAAGGCAACATGAGGAGGTGGGAGTGGAAACATTCCCATTAAGGCAGAATCTTTGAAGAGACCTACCCCCACACTCTCATAGGGAGCACTAGAGTGCTTGACGTACGAAACATTTCCATCCTAGGAGGAAGAGGCAAAGAAATAAAATTGATCGATAGTGACAATTTTTCCTTGATGGGGAAAAAAATCATGTGAAAGAAAGAGGAGGCCATGGCATGCATGGCAGGAGTCCAACTTCGATCAAGTATAGGATTATAATTGAGATTGGCATCAACAATTTCTACTTCAACTTGCACTGTCTTGCCTTCCAGGGTGATGGAAAGGTTAGGTAAGGCACCGAAGGGTTGCGAATCACGGCCATCGAAAGCTTCCAAAGTGTTCAAAGACTAGTTCAGTGCAAGGGAACCAATAGCCTTCCAACATGTAGTTGACATGATGCAGGTGGAAGCACCTTCATAAATGACAGTGCGGTGGGTGGTATTCTCATTGATGATTTCCTGAATAAGAAAGGCAATCTGATGAGGGAGCTGTGGAACATGGTTCTCTAGATAAAAAAATATCAAATTGTAATTGGTGGGATCAATGCCCCCAATACCTGACAACAAATATTTCCGCTGTGATGGGAAACTTTGGAGTACCTCGAGAGTCGACATGGTTGATGGTGCCTAAGCCAAATCCTTAACAATATTGCAGTGCTAAGCAGCTTGGGTGTTGGGGTTATATGAGGATTTCCGCAACACACCTCAAGAGGGTGATCATGTAGCAGAATCAGGGTTAGGGCACTCAATTTGTAGAGGGCCAGAAATCAGGGTAGAAGAGGAAGGTGCACCTTCTTTCTCTTTCCCAGCTGCCGGAGTTGGAGGTTGATAGTCTTTCGATCGGGTAGCCACATTAATGGGCATGCTCATCATGAACACTTGAGATCCAGAGGAAGCATATCAGGATTGGTTTACCATTTGGGTCTACTGAGACGGAAATGGCTCTTTGAGAATAATAGGGGTCCCTTTGAGTAGGTGACTGACTTCAGATCATCAAGGATAATCCTTAGAGTAGTGATCCTCCCCGCAAATGAGGCAGGGATACTTAGGTTTCTATTGCAAAGATTCTCCAGTAGACGATTTGGGAGGACCCTGTTTTGGGGCATCGGATTTAGCTTTGCCTTTACCTTTATTATTTACTTTCAAGGATTTGTCAACTATGGTAGACTGGATAGCATGGACCTCTGAGGTTTTACCATGGCTAGGTGGATTTTGAGATGAACTATTAGGAGCAGCATTCGAGATTGACTTCTATTTGCAAGAAGTTTTAGCAGGGGTCTGGGATACTGAACCAATAACTCCATCAACGGGAGGAACAACTGGGGACTTTGATGCTGCAGGATCGGATGATGGTCGCAGAGCGTTGGGTAACAACTTGTATAAAGTTCCAGACTGAGAGTAAACTAGATTCAAGTACTGGGCACGAGCGATGGCCTGCTCTTCAATAACGCATCCACCCATAGCTATATCTCGAGCAATTGGGGTTACGAATGATTTGGTAAACCATTCAGTGAGAAGCTGATCAACAATATTGAATTTGATCAGGAGACGTCTACGACTCCATTCATCGATGTGATCAGTGATGTGCATCGCAATATATTGCTTAAGTGATGTGAGAAAATAGGTGTCAATTTCATAGCGAACCGACAACTAAAAATCGCTGAGGAAAGCCATGGCTAAAGAGTTAAAGTCATGGGAAGTACTTCGAGGTAGCTCAATGTACCATTTCACTGTAGTACCCATGAGGGTTCGTTGGAAAAGGTGAAGATGAATGGAATCGTCCACATATGAGTTCCAGAAGCACCAGAGGTGATATGTCATCACATGGGCCTGAGGATCTTCTTTGGCTTTTCCATCGAACTTTGGGCAATCACTTGGTATCTTGGATGGCACGGAGGCCAGTACAATGAATGAAGGATTGGATCATTCGTAAGGCGCGATACATCCAGTAACTCGAGTGTAGCCAAGAAAGGTAATTGAGTGTTAAAAGGCATGGGAAGCTGCTAAGCGGGTGCATAGGGAGGAGCCCATCCCTGTTGGTAAGTATTTTGGCCCCAAAGTGGGGGATTTTGGTCATATGGCATCTGAGGTTGCCCCAATTTCAGATTACCTTGAACTTAGGAAGGATTTTGACCTTGAAAACCTTGAAACTGTCTAAGCATAGGTTAATGATAAGCAACATATAGGTTAAAAGGTTGTTGAGCTTGTTGACCTTAGACATATGGATATGAGACCTGTTGTCCTGGAACATACGACTGATGAACCTGTTGTCCCTAAACAAGAGGATTCTGGACCTGCAGTCCTTGGGCATAAGGTTGATACACTTGTTTCCCTTGGACGTAGGGGTATTTTACCTCATGCCCTTGGCCGACAGGATTCCAAACTTATTGACCTAGGATAAGAGGGCGTTGGGCCTACTACTACAGGACTTGACCTTTACCTTGCCCCTATAAGGGTTAACCTTGTTGGTATGTATACAAGGGTTGTTTCTGCCTTGGTTGGTTTTGTTGTTGCAAGGGTTGACCTTGCATTTGCAAAATTTGTCCCTAGGGTTGCAAAATTGGCCCTATGTGGGTATGGGTTGAGAGGTGTGTGGAGCATATTGCATCTAGTGCTGTGTGGCTTGCTACAACTATTGTAAGGATTGACCTTGCAGTTGTTGCATGTAACCTTGTTGCGGGATAATTTTCCCTCACTATTGTGTGGAGAGCCCTTACTGCAACAAAGGTTTCCCTTGTAGTAACAAAGTTTTCCATGGTTGTTGTAAAGGTTGACCTTGTTTTTAAAAGGGTACTTCAACAGTGCCTGGGAAATTACTGAACCAAATTTGGTTGTAGCCAAGCTGGATGTACTGCCCAAATTGGAGGGTGTAAGGATGATTAACCAATCCTTGAGAACCATATGAAACGTAAGGATTTTGGTATTAGACCTAAACCCCATAGGGATACTCATACTAAACATTACTCAATCTAGACAGATCAACAGGATTATGAACCTATTGGTATTGGACATTGCTTGATTTAGCAGGATCAACAGGGTTATAAATAATACCAGAAGATGGTTGGTTTATACCAAGCATGTGATCTTGTGAGCTTCTCACATTAGTGGCACCTGACACTAGAGAAAAATTCAGGTTCTACCCCCCAAGTGGTGGCACAATCTGGCCATCGACTAATGGGATAGAGGAATTGATAGAGACACTATTTGAAACTACCAGTTTTGATTGACATGTAACTGGGATTAATGATACAAGAATATTTGGAATGGTGGGTTGCACTAGGATTGAGGTAACGACTTGTTGGGACGTTGTGTTCATGACGAATGGACCTGAACCCTAATGCCCATACAGGATTATGGTAATGTGATGAGGCACTAGGTGTACCTAAAACCAAGTGCAACAAAGACACATAGTTGGGTGGAAAACTATCGGCAATACCTTCTGAAAAAGGGAAACCCTAAAGAGGAAATTGCAATTGAAATTCTTCCCCTTCAATAGTGTGTGGAGTAGAAACTTCGGACTCATCTGGAGATGTCACTGGAGCATTGCCTTTGGGTTCCATGTTTGAAAACAAACAATGACGAATGGCCAAATGAGTACTGGGGGATAGTTCCAAAGGAACACCCGGCTAGTCGTATGGACTGTAAGGATGCTGCGATGATATCTCATCAACGTCAAACAGAGGGTTTGGAGGATAGATAACTAGTCCAAGCTGACCATTAGTGGTCGACAAGTTCTCTGGAGTGCGAATGGGATTGTTCGGAGATCCTGGGACAAGATCAGCAGATGACCCTGCATCGAAAGTAGGGGGCAGACGAGATGACAATGGTTGAACACTCAAAACAATTACGATTTCAACATTTTGGTCCTCGAGTGACTCTAATAACTCAGGAAACAACTCCTTAGACAATTTTTCAGACGAAGGAGATGAAGAGGAATTGGGTGAACCAGATGGTTCAACCACAATGACCTTGTCGTAGTCGACAGAACAAATAACTTCAAGGCTTTAAAATGTCCTTTTAAGGGAACTCACGGTTTGGTTAGAAAGACTAAAAGGATGTTTTGGATCGTCGGCAATCAATTATTAAGACCCATAAAAGATTGATGCTCTTTCATTTTTTAAGGGTCGAGAAAGAAACAAAGATGACTCTATCACTTTCAATTGGAAACGAGCTCGAAAGGACAAGTGATCGAATGATATTTTCAATTTAATGAGTCAAAAATATCAAATGACTGCTCTAGATGATCTAGGTAAACATGATTACTAGGCAATTGTGATCTGTAGAATACCTCCTGGCGAACCAAGAAGCTCGAGAAGGCAATCTCCCCGAATGCTATGTTCAGTGTATCATGTTCATAAGGTAGCCAACTTGGCTTCCTAAGGATAAAAGTATTGCAGTCTAGTGGGGTCTCTCGTTATATACTCGACAGTTTGGGGAGCACAAATCTGTACTAGTGTTGCCTAATGCCGAAGGTAACGACAACTGCTAGGTTTAAAGACGCTGGAACACCTCTCTATCCTAGACCTTCTAGATATGATCATTAATGTCAAATGAACCTTAGGTTAATTGAATTCATTTTAAAGTTGATCTTGAGTAACGTTTCAGTTTTCAGGTCTTAGCGATTCTACTCAAAAAAACCTTAAATGCAACTAAATGAGACAAGACCCTTTCAATTCAATGAAATGCCTACACTAAAGAGGGTAGAAACTACTCAATCAAATGCAAACAATCAAGCAACTGAAAACGAAATGATCTTTCACTACCTTACTTTTTCAAAAAATAAACTAATGAAAAATGCATTCCAAATCCTACTTTCCTAGCAAGCACTTATCTATTAGTCCATTCAAAAACAAAAAATTATCTTCCTTTTTCAAATACTGATGCAATTTTAGTCTTTTAAAAGATGCAAATTATCGTAACATAATGATGCAACAAGCTAGAATTTCATACTTTTTCATGACACAACGAAACAAGATATCGCATACAATCTTTCAGTGAAAAATTTTTCGAGACAATAAGATCTACAAGCAGATGAAAACATGAAAAGAGAAGTTCATTCAGATCAATGAAACACCGATTTTTCCAAACACAAGACCGACAATGTAATCTATTCCTGAAAAGAAACGTTTAGGAAGGCAAACGAAAATTTTTCAAACTTTTGCAAAAAGAGGTCAAAGTCATAAAAAGGACCAAAAAACAAAATGCAAAGAGTAAACACACCTACAACTTGACTTAATGAGTTCACAAACTGCTGAATGGGCAATGAACTCAATGCCCTAGTGTCACTGGTCACTCAATGACTCAATCAATCAAACAGAAAGATGACAAGCCAACAAGCCAACAAAAACAAATGAAAAGTAGCTTTCTAATCAAGGAGAAAACCATCCAAAAAATCTTAGGGAGTCAAAACCAAAAGAGTAGAACGCATTGGCCAAGATTGGGGTCAAACCCTAATCTTCACTTACATGCATCGATGCGACTACCTAACTGAAAACAAGTGCCAGAGGCTAGTCGGCGCAACTTTTTCTCAGCAACTCGTGTTGGTCGGTGCGACTGTCAGCGGATTAAGTGCGCTGATCGAGGTAGCTAAGGAAAAATAAGAAAAATTTCAAAAAAAGGGACCAGATTTGCTACTATGAATTTTAGACTCAAGCCAGTAAGCAGGAGAAAAGAAAAGGAACCAAAGGGAAAACATGAAACTAGAAAAATTCTCCCAAAATCATGAACTTCAATACAAAAAAAAGGATTAGAATCCCCAGTGGAGTCGCCAATTTATGGTGAAGTAAAATTTTAAGTGTAGACACGAATGAATTCCTCTACCTCGATAATGGGTCTAGCCACAACAGATACATTCTATGGAATATTTCCTTAGGTTATAATCAATCAAGAGGGCCTACCACTTGGTTGCTTATCCTACTTGATGATGTCCTCGCTTGCTCGCTCCAACAATCTCTCGGTTCCTTCTTCAAGCTTCTGAAATAAGTAAACAACAACAAGACACACACATAATAATAGAGAAATTACAATTCAACCTACTTAACAAGTCAAGAAACATTAAGACATGAATATGTGATATTAAAAAACATGTAAGATTCAATCGATAGTTTCATATATTAATATCAAAGAGAAATTACAACCATTCTCTTGACGTTGTAGTCTTCCTCTGAAAAAAACAGGTTCCCACATACTTCTGCTAGCATTCCACGATGGCTTCAAACAACAATAATTTTAAAGTTCTTCCCTTTAGGCTTCACTCCAAACAAAAATACACTTCTCCCTCACACAACTAGATAGCTACAACTAGTAATAGCTTGCTTGTCTACTCCAAACCAAAATAGCATCAAAACTTTGCAACTATAACACTCACACTAGTTTGTGCTTGGGAAGAAGGGAGGCTTATATAGGAAATATGGATGGGAGATGGATCCATATCTCATGGGAGGAGTTATCCCTTCAGGTAGTTCCATCATTATAGGGGAAAGGAGCCCAAACTATCATCTTCAACAATTTGGCCAAACCATTTACCAAAATTCCATTACGAAGCTTCTAGAGCTGGAAGCTTAGACTCTAATTTAAAAAACTTTCCATAACAGGACCAACATGATTGGAACACAACATAGTCGCTCTAGTTGGCACAAGGAGTTGTGCTAATCTTTTCACATCGGTGTGGGGGAGATAAAGGCCATTAGTGTTGATCTTGTAAACTAGGTAAAACAAAAGTTTTAGGGGAAATGGTGCAAAAGGGAAATGATATACTCATGAAGTGGGAAAAAATGGAAGTTTCTTCATGAAGTCCAAGCATGCAGGGTTCACTATAGAGGTCCTCCAGGATCAAGGAACAGGGAGTACAGGGACACTGAAAAAATGATGTGTAACAGAGACGATGAATATATAGGCTAGGAAAGGGAGTTAGGATTGCTCCTAAGATAGGAGTAGGCCCTCATCTTAAGGAGTTAGCTCATAGGGATAAGACCAAGAGGCCATGTTGGAAGAACTCAACCTCATCTATGTTAAACAATATCCATCTCGCTACCCTGGAAGCTTCTAGATCATAAAGCTTCTCATCCTCTCTGGAAAAATTACCTTTTTGGGATCATCACAGGTATACAAGTAAACAGGGCGATTCCATCTCAGGTCAAGTATAATAAAATATGTGACCATCATGGTTTTAAGTCTCATAAGAGCGATGATGCTAAAATTAGAGTTTAAGAGATATAATGTTCAAAGGGGAAGCTCAAGGAATTTTCCAATCAATTTCTAAGGGAGGATCTGAGCTGCATATATTAATGAGTATACTACATGATGGTCATGTTTTGGGCACTTCGAGGTATGTAATAGGGAAGTGTAGGAGGTGTGACAAAATACTGTGTAACAGTTATTGAGTGACCTAGAGGAGAAATATCTCCAGATGCATATTGAGATGGGTGATGATGGGAAGTATAGTGTTACTGGATTGGGCACAATTACTTTTCAGAGGGAGCATGGGGCTCCACTCACCTTGAAGAATGTTATTTATGTTCCTGGATTGAAGAAGAACTTGGTATACATTTCCATGCTTGAGGATAGAGGTTATGATGTGTTCTTCTCGAAAGGAAAGGTGTTCCTTCAACACTTAGGCACAGTTCCAGTAAAGAAGATAGGGGTTCAAGTGAAGAATCTCTATAAGCTTGAGGTAGAGGAGTGTTCTATTTTGAGAAGAAAAGTAGAAAGGGTGCATCCCAAGACATTGGTGAGTTGTGGCATAGGGAATTGGATCACTTGCACCATAGGGCTTTGAAGATCTTGCAGCATATCTCTACTAGTCTTCCCAAAGGTATGCTTGAGCAAGTTGATACATGCAAGGGGTGTACTTTGGGAAAATACACCATGTCTTCCTTTCATGACAGAGATAGTCAAGCAAAGGCTATTCTAGAGCAAGCCCATTCAGATGTGTGTGGACCATTCTCAACAACAGCCACGACCAAACACAAGTATTATCTTATATTCATTGATGACTATTCTCATAAATGTTGGATATTTATCATGAAGAAAAATGATCAAAATTTCACAAATTTGTGTGAGTTTAAAGCATTGGTGGAGAAAGAGTCAGGCAATAAGGTTAAAATTGTATGAAGTGATAATGGTGGTGAGTATTTCTCAAATGAGTTTAAGAAATTCTATGCAGTAGAAGGGATTAAATGGGAGTTGATGACACCCAATAACCCTCCATAGAATGGGGTCACCGAGATGAAGAACAAAAGAATAATAGGGGTAGCAAGGGTGATGTTTCATGATCAAGGCCTACCACTACACTTGTGGGCTGAGGCATGCAAGATAATGGTTTATGTTCAAAACCATAGCCCACATTGGATACTTGAGATGAAGACACCAGAAGAGCCTTATTCCAGTAAGAGGCTAGATGTTGGTCACTTCATAATTTTTGGGTCATCGGTATATTTCCATGTGACCAAAGATGCATGGAAGAAGCTTGAGCTGACAACAGAGTTGGGGATATTTTTGGGGTACACTAATACACCTCACAACTATCAGGTGTACTTCCCAACCAACAGGATGATAGTGGTTCATAGGGATGTCAAATTCGATGAAGAGAAGGGCATGCGAGTTTCCCTTGAGAGGGAGCTTCAACTACATGAAGGTGAGGAGCTTTTACCTCCTATGTTTGAGGAGCCTCAAATTGATGTGGAGCAGTCACATGCAGAGGTATGGGAGTGGAGACATCCACTCAGGCAAAGTCTTCAAAGGAGGGAAGAAATCACATCAGAGAGGCTGGAAGATTATTGGATGATGCATGAGAGAATGTGGGAGAACCCACTTCTCAATGCAAGTAGAGGAGGTCACCTGAGAGGTACACTAGATACATGGCTCTTATGGGTGAATGTGTTGTGACAAAGCCATCTTCCTTTAAGGAAGTAATGCAACAACTGATTTGGGTTGATGCCATGGTGGAGGATTATGACTCCATAGTTAACAACAGTGTTTGGGATGTGGTCCTGACACTGGAGAGCAAGTCAGTGGTGAGATCCTATTGGTTTTACAAGGTAAAGAAAGTTGAATATGGTAGCGTGGAGAAGCATAAGGCTAGATTTTTGGCCCGTGGCTTTTCACAAGTAGAGGAGATTGACTATGATGAGACCTTTGCTCCTGCTGCAAAGTGCTCATCAATCATATCTATATTGGCACTATGAACACAGATGGGTTGGGAGATACATCAGATGGATGTGAAGATAGTGTTCCTTAATGGCATGACTGAGGAAGAGGTGTACATAGAGAAACCTGAAGGTTTTGAGACCTTTGACCATGAGTCACATGTGTGCCATCTCAAGAGAGTGTTGTATGGGTTGAAGCAAGAACACCATGCTTTGTACACCATCATATATAGCTACTTCACTGAGTTGGGCTTCACGAAGGGTGAAGAGGATGCGAACCTATACCACATAGTGGTGGAAGGTAAATTTTTTATCATTGTACTTTATGTTGATGATCTCATACTGACAGGTGATGTCTAGCTAATGAATTCTTGCAAAGAGGACCTTGCAAGAGAGTTTGAGATGAAGGACATGGGGCTCATGCATTACTTTCTTGGCATGGAGGTATGACAGGGAGATGGGGAGTTATTTGTGTCTCACGACAAGTATGCCAACAAGAGATTTTGCATGGAGAGAAACAAACCCATGGAGACTCCTCTACTAGGTGACTAGAGGAAGGAGGATTCTACTTCAGGGGAAGTAATGGAAGCTACTATTTACAGGCAACTTATGGGTTCACTCATGCACTTGGTGAAAACACAATTAGATATGTGCTACATAGTTAACCAACTTATTCAAGCGATGGTTAGGCCTACCAAGCTATATTGGAAGGTGGAAAAGCATGTGTTGAGATACCTTGGGGGCACATATCAATATGGATTATGGTACATATGGATAGAGGGAGTGAAGGTTCAAGAATTCACCAATTCATATTAGGCAGGGAATCCATCGATCAAGAAGAGCACATCAGGAGGGATCTTTAGTATTGGGTTAGCAATGGTTTCTTGGTACAACAGGAAAAAATGATCAGTTGCACTTAGTTCGACAAAGGCAAAGTACATGGCTACAAGTTATGCAACATGTGAGGCCATCTAGATGAGGAAGATCCTAGTTGGTTTGTTTGGTTAGCATATGGATCCAATTGTGATTTACTGTGATAATCAATGTTGTATAAAACTCTCTGAAAATTCAGTTTTTCATGATCAGCCCAAGCATATTGATATCTAATATCATCATCTTAGAGGTTGTGTATTGAGGCAGATTGTGTTGTTATAGTACATTCCCACAGAGGAGAAATATGCATACATTTTGACAAAGGCATTGTCAGGATGCAAATTCGAGTTTCATAGAGACATGATCGGGGTAACTCATAATCCATTTCGTGTTGAGGGTAGTGTTGAGAAATGGAAACAAGAAATTCCAGTTTAATCTATCCTTGAATCTAAACTGTGAATTAAAATCGAATTCTATTCTCATAGAAACTTATAAGTAGTTAATTAAGTTTAATTAACTTAGGAATTTTGAGTTGGAAGTCTTTCTGAAGTCATGCATATTTTCTCCCTAATTTTTAGGGGTCTAGTATGAGATTAAATTGAGTTGGAAATTAGATCACTCAGTTTACTGAGTTAGGTTCAGTTAAATTAGTGCCAAACTATTTGTGGAACTAATAGAGATTTAATCCTGAGTTGATGCACTAGTGCATCCACAATTGTCACTCTATTTAACTGAAGATTCCCTCATTAGAAAATCATGCATGTCAACTCTAAGAAAGGCCCAATTGAGACTACAGTGCAAGGACATTGTATTACCAGTTTTATGATTCACTGAATTGTATAGATCATGCATACAATCAGAGATTGATCCTATGTTTGGATTGCACATCTTTTGGAAGCATGAATTCCCTTTAAATACGAGCTATTCATCCAAGGAAATACGAAAGCAATTAGGGGCTTGGAGAGCTATAGAAATGGCTAAGTGTTGGCCAAGAGCTAGCTTGTGAGCTGAGATATTTGAGTATACTTGTGCATAATTTTTATAGTGAGAACAAGCATTATATTCTCATCTTGGATTTTTTATATATGTAATACAGATAGAGGGGTTTTGAGCAGTATCTTTTGCCAGATACATCTTGTGTTATGTTCCATTGATTTATCTTCTTCTTGTTCTTATTGTTTTCATTTATCTGTTGGATTCCGTTGGTTGAAAGTAGAAGTAGATTCTTGTCTTGTGCTTTAGTACATTGCATTAGCTTGTGAATCTACATGATTTTATACACTTTATTGGATCATGATACCAAACCCAATACTTTCAATTCCCCTTCTGAGATAGTTATTGAGGAGCCAAAACTCGATACATATGCCGACACAACTATCATGTTTGATAAAAATGTGGATCCAAATGTTTAATAGCTTTAGTTGGCTAGAGAGGATTTGTTTGGCTACCTAAACCTGTTGAGGAATAACCTTCCTTCTATTTTCAAAAAGAAAAAACAGTTGATAGGTTTTCTTTAAAAAAATGATGGATGGTGCCAATGATCTTCATATTATGGACTATGACTTTACCCTTTGTTTTTGTGCTTATGAGTCATTTTTTAAGAGAAATAAGAGTTTCATTTGACCTAAGAAGAAAAACAAAAGAGGAAAACAAACTGGCATCTTGGAAATTGATTTGACTGTCCCTGCATCTGAATATGAACCATTTTAGTTTCAACATCTCAACAAGATAGGTCATCCTCATTCCAACAATGCATATATACATAACCATTTTTTAATGAAGTAGTGTTCATATGTTTGCAATGGCACAACATCCCACTAGTGTGTTTTCTCCTATGGATCATCCTCCATTGGAACATGCTTTTCTCGTTGACAACTGTCAGATTAGTGATTTGTGAGGTTTGTTGCTATATATTTTCTCTTAATTTTATTTTAAATGTGTGTACTAGATGTTCTTGATGTTGTTAATGTCATGTATAAATTTTTGTAGAGTTGCAACATCCCACAAATGTGCCTTCAATTCAAGCACATAGGTAGATGCACCATCGATCTAGTTATCACAGCATTCAAGGTGCATTGGATGGGTTGCATAATTCATGTAGTCCATAATATGATGTGTGTATTAATTTACATGTCATTATTTTCTTTGATGAAAATTGCATTATTATCTTAAATATGCAATAGCTTCTGCTATGGACCATGCTCCATTAGAGCATGCTTTATTGGTTGACAATTGTCCAATTAATGATTTTTCAGGTTTGTTGCTATATATTTTCTCTTAAATGTGTGTACTGGATGTTATTTATGTTGTTAATGTAGTGTCTAAATGTTTGCAGAGGTTCGACATACGACTTGTGTGCCTTTGATTCAAGCACATAGATAGATGCACCATCGATCTAGTTATCACATCATTCAAGGTGCATTGGATGGGATTCCTAATTCATGTATTCCATAATATGATGTGTGTATTAATTTACATGTCATTATTTTCTTTGATGAAAATTACATTGTTTTCTTATAGATGCAAGAGATTCTCTTATGGATCATCCTGCATTGGAGGATACTTCGTTCATTGACAACCACCCAATTAGTGATTTGAAAGGTTTGTTGTTACATCTTTGTTCTTAAATGTGTGTAATGGATGTTATTGATGTTTTTAATGTAGTGTTTGAATGTTTGTAGAGGTGCAACATCCCACCAGTGTGCCTTCAATTCAAGCACATAGACAAATGCACCATCGATACAATTATCATATCATTCAAGGTGCATTATATGGGATTCCTAATTCATGTAGTCAATATTATGATGTGTTTATTACTTTACATGTCATTATTTTATTTGATGAAAATTGCATTGTTATATTACAAATGTAGGATCTTCTCCTATGGATCATCCTCCATTGGAGCAAGCTTTGTTGGTTGACAACTATCCAATTGCTGATTTTCCAGGTTTGTTGCTATATCTTTCCTCTTAATTTTCTCTTAATATCAATAGAAATCATTGGTATAGATTTATCTCCCTCTCCTAATGAAGTAAAGAACAAGGGGTGTATGAGTATAACACAAGGGGTGTCAGGAAGTTATATTGGTTGGTTTCCAAAATTACAATCAACACAACATAATGGATGTCACATATTTATTTTGTTCATACATATTCATTCATTGATGCTCTAATCTAGCTATCAAGCCTGCAATAGGTTTATATTTCATGTGATTCCATATTCTCAACCTGGGAGCATTCTTCCCAGTATAATATTGACATGCATTTATTGAAAAATTGTGATGTGTCTCAAGATTTGGTTATGTTGTGTAGGTCATTTTCCTGACAGACAAACAACATGCCAAAGAGAAAGGTTTGTAAATCCAAACAAATGATTTGGAGAAAACTTGTAAAAAAAATATCATCTATTATGATTCCCAGTTCAAGAGCTCGACATAGAATACACATAATTTTGTCAGTAGGGATATACTTTGTTTAGTAAATTGTATCATAACAATATTGTAATATTTTATGGTTTCTTTCCTAGATATTATGGATCTTAAAGTTTTGTACATTATTATATATAATGTATGGAAAAGAAATACAAATGGTTTTGAACTCTTTGGGAAAAACCTTGTGTGTATTGTAGACTTTTCAAGATCAATATAGTTTGTTGTGTACATAAGTTTGAATGGTTTTAAAGATTCATGTATTACTATTTTTTTGTTTGTCCTCTTTCTACCCGCTTGTTCTCCTTTCCACTTCTAATATGTTGATATCTTCAGTATTGGAATATAGTTGTAACAAACTAGAATTCATGTTTGATTTCTCAGTCTCATAATATTCAAATGATCAAAGTGTTTTTCCATTTAAAAGTTACAAAAATCACTATGTGATGCTCGTGTTTTTTGAGATCAATATGATATCCTTCTATTCCCTCCTGATTTTTACAATATGAACAAAGAAGCTAATACTTGTCTTTCCTTAGCCAAAGTTTTGAAGGATTTGCTTCTCTGACTCATTTTTGTAAGCATAAGAATATGTATGAGTATGGACATGAGTGGGGATGCTCCTTCCATTATTTTCAAAATTGTTTCCTCGTATATGATCATAAAAAATTTAGCATATGTTTAATCCAAAGTTTTTAATGTGTATTTTATTAAACATGACCTTATCGCTCTTTAATATTTCATGAAAAAGCATTTTCCAGTTCTTAATAACTTAATTCACACAAACTTTCTTGGTTTTATGATTTTGCAATATTCCTTTAGGCATTGGAAAATTATTTTACAACACTCTTGTAGGCGCTGGAAATTTCCAATTCTTTTTTGAAGGATATTTTGAATAATTTTGACTAAAAAACTATCATTGGTCCAAAATTACCAACAAGGTGGATGATTTCTTACTATGAAATGAGAGAAATAACCTATCCCCTTGTTACCTTACAATTGGTGACCCAGCATAGTGTTGGGGCCTTCTTTTTTGTGATATTTTTTAGAGAAGTAGGCTAGTGACAAGTAGTGGAAATGACCATTGGGAAGTTGCAGAGCTGACAACCAAGAAAATACATGATACTGAAGGAAGACTGGCTGTTGTGAGAAAAAGGAAAGACAACTGTGTGAGGAAAGAGTAGGAGCAACCAAGGATGAAGGAAACTGAGTAGAAGAAAAGGAACTTGAAGTTCAGGTTGGCGTGTAGGAAAGGAAAGAAGAAGATAAAAAGAAGAGAGGAGAGAAGAGAAGGGGTTGGTTGGTTATGTTGTAATCTTGGTAATTCCATTCATCATGTGTTGTAGAGAAATGAGAACAACTTCGCTATTATCTTTGTATGGGTTTACATCTTGTCTGTAAGAGTTCTAATGCTAAGGAACAGGTCGTGAGCCTTATGTAATGTGCTTATTTTGATAGTAATGAAGACGACTATTATGGGATCATAGTGTGGTCACTGTGTGTTATTTTTGTTAAATTTTTTTTTATATATGCACCTGTTTAGGTAGTATCTCTGTTATAACATGCAAAGACCATTACGATCTTGTTTCTTTGAATGTTAAGTTACTGTCGCTTTCTCTCTATCTTTTGATATTGTTCCCTATTATCATATTACAACCCTCCTCTAATTTAGGTTGCGACACACCTCGGGTGAGACTCCTTACCCATCCTGGTAAATTGAAAATGATGATGTTGTGCTAGATTAGAATAGAGCATTGTTGGCCCTTGTGCTCTAACCCAAGGTATTAACCCTATTTTTATTTCTATGCCAAGAAATGGTTCCATTGCTAGGACCTAAAATTCAAAATGAGGGTTTGGAGCATGGTATCGAGTATCTATAAGAAAGAACTAGGGAACTGGTGGGATGAGAAAGTTTACCAACTTGTTTCTCACCAAGCTCAACTATGCCATCAAACTGTTGTGAAATTGAAGGGAAAAATTCTATATTCAGAACTGATGAGTGATCAGTACGAGATATTATGGTGAAAATTTCTAGAAGAAATTTACAACTAGTTATAGAGATTGTAGATGAAAGGGAGGTCCAGTGGACAAGATTTGTCTCGTTGCATCTAGACTCAAGAAGATATCACTACACTATGTCATCTTGACACACTACATCATCTTGACATGGATTTGATGATGGCAGTAGATTTTTGGGTATAGGCCACACTAGAAGGGTATATTATCGAGTTTGTGGCAGAAAGCCATCAATCCTTTTCAAAGCCTAAAGTTGTGTTGTGACTAGAGTTGTGAGGGAAGCTGTTGAAAGTAGTAACCCTCTAGATTAAGGTCTTAATGGGGGAAGAGGGATTTCCAGTATTCCAAAATCCAAGCATGACAGTTTAAACACCTAGTACTAGGGGAAGGACCTAAAGGGAAGGATGCTACCATGGGGGGGAAATGAGGCTATTAGGAGGATGGATGAAAATGATTCTTAAAATGCCAGGGATTTAAGAGTGAAAGGGAGAGCACATATAGTGGAGTGATGATAGGAAAGGGCCATGCAGATAATTAAAACGAAACAAGAGGGATTACAGCAAGCAAGAGAGGTGTTGAGGAGTCCAGAGGAAGGCTATAGGATGGAAGAAATATTCGCGAAGGAAATAGAGACGACTGTAACTGCTGGGGGTACTGAAGGCTATGGGGGGCCTCCCTCATCAGTGGAGAGGGAGATTTTGGATGGAAAAGGTCATGTCGTCTCAAAGGAAGGCTTCAAGGATGATATCTATTTTTTTATATGGAGAATGTTTGTTGAAGATGATGCATCCAAAAGAATCAACGATCCACCCCCTCGAAGCTTAGGAAGTGTCTCCCCCAACCATCCTCTAGTACTCAATAACAATCTTGACAAATTCCTTTATAATTTGATCAAAACTATAAGAGTTAATAGTGTGCATGTTAATTATAAAACTATAAATAGTAGTAGTGGAAATAGTAGCAGTAATATAGTCTTACAAGGATCTCTACAACTAGAATCACAAGGATTTGTGATTTTAGCATGGGCTCAGTAAAAAATGGAAGGATCATTCACAAGGTATCCCAAATTCTATGGTAGGGGGAACGAAGATGTAGAACAACATTGGTTTCTATGCAAGACCATCTGGAGAGCCCGTCAGATGCCTGATAATGTGAAGCTAATTAAATTTCACACCACTCTTAGGGAAAGGGCCTTGAGCTGGTTCTTAAAATGGTCAGAGTTATACTAGAACCCAACTACGGATGATGCTAAAAGAGAATTTGTAGAGGATTTCTAACATCCCCAACTTGATCAGTAAGGGTTGCTAGAGCTATGGGAGATAAAGCAGGGGGAGGGAGAAACTGCATGGGAACTAATGCAAATATTTCAGGATGAAATTAGTAAACTTAGTTATGTTAGCACTCTATAATTTATGAGGTTTATAGAGAAATTACAAAGGTAACCACAAAACCACTTTGGAAGCTTGGATCTAGCCCTGCAACCTTCAGAGAGGGATCTCTATATTAGATTTATATTTATTTGATTTTGGATATTAGGCTAGGTATAAAGGTTTAAGGTTTGGTTTATGAATTGGTTTGAATTGTATGGTTGATTGATTTCTATATTACCATTGGGTTATGGAGTCTGTGAATTAAAAGATGGATCTGTTTTAGCATTTTGTAGATAGATTTCATAGTGCAAGGTAGCCTAACTAATTGGATTCTTTAATTTTAAATGAAGTGAATAAGAAGAAGAGAAAATATTTCCATTAAGTAAAGAGATATTAAGAATTCATTTACTTAATATTAGTTTAAAACATTAAAATTATTCAAAGCCAGAATCAAAGTGTAAATCAAAACAAATTATATTCTTCAACTTTCTATTGAATAATTCAAATTATGAAAACACATGAGTATGGTAAACAAAGAATAATAAATATATAAAATGATAGAGGCACTTCACCAAAATTTTGACACAAGAATATTGTGAAAGAGGTTTTTGTATTACTGATAAGTCCATTGAAGCTCGAAAATGTATAATAGCTTTCTCAGATGCAAAACCAACCCTTCATACTTTGAAAGTAGAAGTATTTATAAGTTTATTTACAAAATATACTGTCATAACTGATCAGGATTGAATTTAGGAATTTCTAAACTAATTATATCTCTAATTTACAAAAATACAGGAAAAGTTGAACTACTTGGATTGCTAGCACTATTTTTGTGGAGACTGTTGTTGACCTGGCCCTTGACTTTTGCTACGTTGTTTGTCCTACTGCTGAAGAAGAATTGACTTTTTACTCAAGTAATCGCATAATTTTTCCCACCTATCTTCACTTGGAATTGACAATTTGGGTAACTTCCTGTAAATTTCATCTACCTCTGTATACCTGGAAAAGGTGTGCTTAGTGACAAAAATGTATTTGATTTCATGCTGGATGTCTAAATCAAATTGCAATGCCTCTAGGAAGGCTTTCCCTGTTATACTCCCCTATGTTCTTGCAAATTTTGCACTATCTTCGGAAATGACCATCAATTTCTGATTGTAATATGTAAATGTTATTAATGTGTCATTGAACACTAGCAAACTTGGAAGTCCCTTTTGACTGAGAAACTTAAACTTGTTGAAGAATCTCTGGACACCGTTCACCAAAACTTGGCACTTTTTCTTCAGCTGCAACATAAGATTTCTTTTGGTCAATACTTTCTTGATTTCTAATATGGTCGTGGTTTTGTCTTCAATTTCTAGTTCTTCCAACTAATATTTGTTTTTAGAATTTAGAAAGTTAATGAGGTCTATGGCTTCAGTTGCCTTGTCCCCCAACTTTTCCCTACTTTCTTGAATGGCTCCTATGGATTTTTGAATCAACTCCTTTTGCTAAAAAATAATCTGTATTAATGGACATATCTCTGTCATTGATTTGTTGATATATATCCATATATTTTCCTTATCCTGAAATAAGGTATGAGCCATGACAGATTCCTTTTCCAATTGATATATCCTTTGCATCAGTCTCTGGGACTTTTGTACCTCTATCAACTGAAAATTCTCAATTCTCTCTTTCTATTCTTGTAGAGCCCTCACCTATCCTCATAGTTTCTTGATTTCCTCCTCTTCTAAAGATATGTATTCCATGGATTTTACCAGTTCACTTGGGTCATCTGAAGTTGGTGCAAGGGGTGTTGCAGATGTAGAATCTCTTACTGTAGTTTTTGTATCCATGGTTGTTGTACTTGATGTAGAAGCCCTTGTTTGCACTATTGTTGCAATAGGTAATGCATCAAGTGGAATTATAGCTAGTTGTGCATTTTTTTCCTTCTCCTTGATTAACTTGTCCATTTCTGATTCCATGTTTGTTATCTGTGCATTTTGATCCATAATTAATATGAGCATGTCCTCCTTTTGGCTCTCTGTCTCCACCACTTCTTTTACTTGTGGATCCTCGGGTGCTAGCATTTTCAACTATTTTTTGAGTGCTTCTATGTTAGCATTATTATTATTAACTATTTCTTATTCTGCCTTAACATTGCTTGGGTCATATCTTATCTTAATGACCAAATATTCCAAGGATTTTATCTTACTATCTTTTGCTAAAGAATAAGCCTTTTCAAGTTTTAATTGGGATTAAATATTAGTAAAGGATTCCTACAATTTGTAAGTAGTCATTACAGTACTTGTCAATGTAAAATAGATCATCTCCCCTCTCTTCTTGTGCATTTCCATTTGATCTACAAGATGGACATCCTTTGTATCAAAATCAAATGTAGTTTGCTCGTAATCTACTATGGATTTCGGATGGAAGACCTGTGCCTACAAGAATTCCATTTGCATTCTTCCTTTCTCAGTGTCAAAGGCTGACGAGAGTCTATGCTAAGTAGAAGAATTTTGTTCATGAAATTGATCATAAGTGATAACTTTGAGAAGCTCATTTCTACTTTTTATTTCCTTAAACTTGTCAAAGATACTTGTTTCCCTTTGACCTTGGATTAATTCTAATGTCTGAGTTGCATTTGGATTCTCTTGTGAGACTTAAGAGAATGGAGATCCTGTAAAGATGCTATCCCTTGTTGGAAAATGTAGTCTTGATTACTATAGGAGCTTTCCGTACTCCTTCTTTTGAGAAATATATCTTAGGATTTTTCCTTGCTTTCTTGGTGTAAATTTTAAATTCTTTGGCTGAAACCTCTATGACTGAAGGAGAGTCTTCTTCTTGTGGCATTTTCTTTTCTTTTTCTTGAGATGTGGGAGTTTGTGAAGTAGCGGTAGACAACATCTGCTCCTTTGCCTCCCATAGAGTATTTTATTCCCATTCATCTTGGTTCATGTATTTCTCTATTTCAGGCCTCTGAGTGTGAACATATGGAGTGGTTTTTTGTTCCACTCTTAGTTTAGAGACCATACCAAATGGATCATATGACCAAGTTAAGCTCAAGGGAAAATTCATCTGTTTTAGGAGGATACGTGCCTCCTATACCACTTTCCTGTTGTTGCAAATAAATGGTCCTATCTGAGCCTTTATTCTGAATTGTGATTTATTTTTAGGTGACACAAAATGTAATTCATCTAAGTATATAATTTTTGTGATGTATTCTAAAGCAAAAATTCTCATTGGGAGATACTTGGGTAGTTTATAAGGTGGCAGATCACACCCCTACACTCTTATTTCAGTGTAATTATGGTATAAATACTAATCACCTATTCTAACTTGCTCACTTAGGTATAAAATTTTCTAAATCTCTGCATTGACCTTGGGTACTGCCTCACTACTCAACAAACATGTAGTTGGAAGAATAAATTGATAAATAAAATATTTGAAGTTGTATTCTTCTGAATTCCTTATTTGCATAAAAGTCCAAAAAATGATTGAGTGTGGCTCCCCCTGTTCATTCATCTTTTGTACTGCAAATGAGTACTTTTATGCTTGAAAAAATAAAAACAACATACACAAGAATAGAGGCATATATGAACATTCCTTCAGTTTCAAGCTTAAGGAATTGTTATTGAATTTTGTCAGCCAGGAACTGGCTAAAATTTAAAATCACTGAGGGTTTTTCTTCATTGGAGAAAATGGATAAAAAACCTAAAATAGGTTCATCTATCCATTCATCTGAATAATACCCTAGAAAACATGAGAGTATAGAAATGATTTGTTTAGCTTTGTCTAGAAAATGGAGGAGGGATATGGTGGATTCTTTTTTGGGAGCTAGGCATCTTCAAGTAGGAAGATTTCAAAAATCTTGGACCTCTGAGAAAAGGTCAATTTCTGATATAATTCATTCAGGGTTTCCACTGAGAAAGGAATAGTGGAATAATTATGAGGGATCTGCAATATTTGGTCAATTGACTGAGGGGTGATTGTGAATAGAATTTCACCATTGTGAGCCACAATGTCTCTCTGGTCTGGTAGGTAACAAGCTTGGAATTTGAGGACAAATTCAGGAAAGTGATGGGTTTGGGGAAACATGTGGAGGGGTAAATTGGATTCCCAGAGGCCAATTTCATCACTCTGGTCAAGGAAGATGTCTTTGAGCTACTTGTGTAATTTCAATAAATTGAATTCACACTTCGGCTCTAAGATTTTATAGTCTGTGTCAGCTAGGGTGATGTGATCAAGGTCAATTGATGGGGGAACCATAATATTTTTAATATTTACATTGGTTTTTCTCTTGGGAGCCATATTGGGAATTTGAAGGAATTTGGAAAAGGTTGACTAGTTGTGCAATTTACCCAGGAAAAGATTGAAAATGGAGGTTGGTGATGATGGTGAATCTGGTGCTGCAACGTCCTGGTTTCTTGCTCAGTGTCTGGATAGTTTTCTTGTATGAAATGAAATTGAGAAAATGAAAAAGAACACCGACAGGATCAGATTTAGCAAAAGGTGTAATGAGAATGGATGTTAGGCTCTTTATACTTTTAGAATAGTCATGTTGAGGGTGTAGGACCATTGGTGGGTTTAACAGTACTTTAGCGAGGGATTAAATGCATAATGGGTAGGGGAAATGGTCAGACAAGTGTCATGGAGGGATTAGCGGTGTAGGCGTGGGGAACCATTGGCGGGAAGAAGCAGATTAGGCTATTTTTGGAGGGGGGGAGGGAGGTATGCAATATGGAGAGGGGGAGGTGGGAAAAAATGTGGGAGTGACACGTAAGGTGGGGTCGAGGAATCGAAGCCACCTTTTCAGACCCCCCCTCCACCAATAAAGGTAGGAAGGGAAGGGGGCACTAAAAGGCATTGTGGACTATCGATCAAAATCATGATTTGACACATAGCTTGGCTCAGGCCCACCATTTATACACTACACAACAAAATATTTTGTGATTTTCCACTATTTGTTTATAAGCACCAAACTTAGGACAAAAGTTGTATCGCTTCAAAGCATGCATAATACCATTTTAATGATTTTTCTCCTAATTTTTTACAGTAAAGCCTATCTTCTACAAACCAAGGGTGCATTTAAATGTGCATACCCTCCTTATTTTCCTTTGAAGGAGATATTTATCCTAATCTAATTTCTACCCTACAAACTCAAATTATTAATCCAGTTTAAAAAATTGGATCAATTTCTTCTCCTATCTACCGAATTCTAACCAAGTTTAAACATTTTGGTTAACTTATTATCTAGTCTAACAACATAAATTCAAATGTGTTTGACAATGATTATACTGTATTATTCAAACAAAGATCTGTGATTGTGGAATTTAAAACAAGATACACACAATTCCTAATTTATTTTTTCAAAACAAAACTATTTTTCTCATAGTGGCATTTGAATTTGCATCACTTTCACTCTTTTTTCTTTTCATGGGGTTATTTTCATCTTTTTCTTTTTCTTTTTCTATTTTTCTTTTATATACCCTCTAATAATTTTATTTTTATTTTTTTCTTTTTTGGAAATCATTTGTAACATGCAATATTATTTACAATTTGATATACTGAAAGAAAATATTCAATCATCATTTGATCCTACGAATCATTGGACCCTAATAGGCTCCAACTAGGGATGGCACTCTCCCTGTGAGGTGTCAAGAATTGTTGATCAATAGCCTTAAATCATCTCCTTCAGTATTATTTTTTGCATCTGATTTATTTTTTTGTTGTTGTAGTTATGGTGGCAAACATTACCAAAAGGTTAGGGCCCTCTCTTCGGGCTTCAACTTTCTAACAAGAGATACCCAATCATAATAGTATAAAGAAAATTGTATTCAAAATGGTTTTGGTGAGAAGTTCTTCTATTCTTGGAACTAATTAAGTGTTTTAATATTATGGCATTGATAGGTCCACCAGGCAGCTCAGCTCCATCAATGTCCTTTAGAAAAAAAGCATTATCGCCCCTATAAGCATGGATTGTGTAAGGTCCCATCCATAAATTATCAAATTTTCCATGATTATCTTTTTCTTCTCTTCTTGAATCCCATTTCAAAACATTGTCCCCTATCTGAAAATCATCAGCCTTGGTTCTTCTATCATAAATCTTCTTGATGTTTTCCTGGACCAATTGGGTTCTATTGTGAACTTCTTCTCTTGCTTGTTGTAGTTGAATTGTTTGATTTATTCTTCTTTGAAGGTCATTAGGTTCCATTTGCAATTCCTACATCATTTTCAAAACAAGGGTACCTAATCAAGTTGGAAAAACAACTTCCATTTCATAAACCCATTGGTATGGAGACATGCCAATTGATTTATTAGCGATGAGTCTGTCAGCTCATAACGCATTTACCAGTTTGTTATGCCATGATTTCTTGTTATATTTCAACAATTTCTTGATGATATTAACTAGTGTTTTGTTGGAAGACTCTACTAATCCATTCCCCTAGTGTTAATAGGTGGTAGAGTTTCCTAAGGTTATTTGATATTTGTTGCAAAACTCCACCATCTTCTTTGATTTGAATGTTGCTAGATTATCTGTAATTATTTTCCTGGGATATCCAAATATTGAAAGAATATTATTTTCTAAGAATTTAATAATCATTGCATCATAAGATTGCTAGGTAGGTATAGCTTCAATCCATTTGGTAAAATAATCTGTGGCTGTAACAATCCATTTCTGTTGGCTGAGGAGGAAGGATGAATTTCTCCAATGAAATCCAAATGCCAATGTTGAAAAGGAGTTTCAACTATATGGGCTTCAAGGGTAAGGGAAACAATTTCCTTTTTCCTTCAAATATCAGGCATTTGTGACATGAGGTGACTTTCTTATGGACATTTACAAATAAGGTTAGCTAGTAAAAACCAGCTCTTAGGATCTTGTTGGTAGTGGTATTCTAGTACAAGTGTCCTCCACAATCTCCTTCATGAAATTCCTGCATTACTATATCCGCTTCATCTTTCAACAAGCAATTTAGTAAAATTCCTCCAACATCTTTCCAATACATATTATTCTCTAGAATACAAAATTTCATAGCTTTGAGTTTAAGAAATCTAGCTTTAGTTTGTTGGCATTATGATTCTGGTATGGATCTATGATACAGGTGTTGTACTTGATGGAAACTCACTCAAAGTGGCAATGGTCTGTTCAGGCTCCCAAAATGATAGAAAATAAGAGGTTCGAAGGTATACAGTTCAAAAGGCGCGGACCCGCAGGTACGCCGTTCAGAAAGTTGCGGTCATATACGTAGGTTGTCCGAATAGAAGGTGCGGACCCCAGTGCACACACTTCCATCCAGTAAAAAGCGCACTCACGTGGGGTTTCTTATGTTTGGCCCGTGGTATTTAGCCCACCGATCTTGATCCTATGGTTTTGGCCCGTAGTATAGGATCTATTTTAGCCCCGGTTTGGATCCCTTGTATTGGTTATTGATGGTTTTGTCCCATGGTGTGAATGAGGGATTGACTATAAATAACGAAGGAGATCACTTGGCTAAACTCAACTTTGGCAATTGAATATCTTAAGATCTGAAATTTTGGGTGATTGGTTTTTAAAAGCTAGATCTAATTCACGGAGATAACTTAACTTAAGGTGAATCTATTGGCATGTTGTGATCTCTCGGGCGCATGAACAGATCTGTGGATCTGACTGACTGTGGCACATTGGTGTACTGAAAATTTGGCCCTAATCATAAGTACGTAGGCGATTCAAAGGTGCAGTGCGTGGGTACGCAGCGCAGTCAAAGGCGCAGTGCGTGGGTACGCATCGCAGTCAAAGGCACAGTGCGGGGTATGTAGTACAGGAGAAGGCACAGTGCGAGGCACACGCAGCATAGTCAAGCACGAAGTGCGAGGTACGCAGGCGAGAAGAAGGCACAGTGCGGGTCTACACAGAAAGTCATAAGTGAAGGTGCGGATCTGAAGAAAAGTTCGCAGAGCAGAAGAATAACCAGTGCGGATCTACGTAGTTCTGTCTCAGAAGAGCTGCAGATATACGCAAGCCCCTGTTGGTGAAGTTGTGGTCTTATCTTGAAACTATTGTTGATTGTCCTTTATCTACTGCAGCAGAGTTCTGGGTTTATATTTCTAGTACTTCTTTTCTGATTACAACATTCTGAAGAGTTGGGTAATTCATTGGTTCATTGTATAAAGAGATTGGGTGATTTTCATGTACTTGATGATTATTTGATGTTCATGGATCCAGTTTGAAAATTTATGAAACATGGTCCTTAAAGTAGTAAAAGACCAAAAGGGGGTTGTTGCTCCCTTCCAGGAGAGACTGGAAAATGAGAGAGAGTTGTAGCACTCTGCAGGTTGCAGCCTACGTACTGGTAAAGGACTTCACGAGTACAAAATCATTGTAAAAGAAGTTTCTAGTTGAAAGAAGATAGAGACATATTGCAGCAGGTGGTTTTCACCCACATTGGGTTTCCACCTTATATCTGGTGTTCTTTGGTGTGACTATCTGTTTTTCTTGTTCATGCTCATTATTATACACAAGTTAATGATCAATAAATTATTGAAGGCATATTGAAAAGAATTTGATAATACTGATTCACCCCCCC
>APFE030689401.1:0-15872 GCA_000404065.3 Pinus taeda | reverse complement strand
TCATTGGTAACCCAAAATGAATTTTTTGGGGAATATCCAAGGAGTATTCCTTGGAATATTCTATTTTTTTATTATTTCCCAAAAATCAATTATTCTTGGAAATTGTAGTTTATTGAACTTTTCAAATGGAAATAACTTCTTCAGACGATGTCAATTTTTCGAACTATTCATGGCATCGGAATGAGGAATATGAGATCTATCCGGTCATTGAGGTTCGACACTCTTTCGAACACTTTGAATTTTGAGCTATCATTAAAGTGATGGATCAATATGTGATCACTCCTCCCCATTGGGAATCTTTTGGACCTCAAAACACTGATACATTGTTCTTAACAGTAGATGAGAGCACAATACCCTCTTCTTTGAGCCTTCATACACTTTCCTACATGGCCGGTGACTTTGAATCAAATCTCGAAGGTAGTTGACACTTCCCTTCATGGACACGCTTGTCCTCGTGTTAAGAATTGTCTTCCTTGAACTCATTCAAAATTTACAGAAGGTAGTTGAACATCGCTTCCAAACCACTTCCATGGTGACCTTTGCTGCTGCAAATATTCTTCATGAGACAATGTCAAAATACAAGAAAAAAACTTGATGACATAAATTCTTGCTCCATCAAAAGAAACAAATTTCACATCATGTGAATCATCATCATGTCTTTACATCTTGTATACAAATTATCAACTAAATCCCAAGCTAACAAAAACAATGCATTTTCAAACATTTGACCCTTCAAGTCAAGCATGTACAAAAACAATTATAATGATTCTTTTACAAAGATAAAACACTTCATCATTATCTCCCTTTTACAATCTTGGAGACCAAATCAACTCTTCCACGTTGACTTGACATTACATGCATGTTTAAACAAAACAATATGATGGTCGATAGCTTTCCATCAAGTCAATTAGATACATATTCAAATACAAGGAAATCATTAACATCCATGTGTTCATACATTTTGTACTTATGCATGTATTTGATTGTTCAACTTTCTATTAAGCACAATCATAAGTACAAGATAATCGATCACATGTATATGTACTTTCAAAGCTGAAATGAATATAATTTTCTGCAATAAAGTAAGTCTACATACTCAACTTTTCCATCGTGCAACTTGCATTCCATTATCAAAGAAATGCAAATAGATGTGACACATTTCTTTTCACCTCAAAACAAAACATGTAACTTTAATTGGATAAGAACTCTAACCATTTCTTGCCAATCCACACCAAAGGTTCTTCCTTTAAGTGCACATCGACATCAACACGTGGATCATCCTTAATCACATCGATTATGGAAACTTCCTTTCCATTCTTACCATACTCTTTCTCCACTTTCTTCAAATTTCATGGAAGCATTGTTGGATTCAGAGTCCAACACCTTTCAGCAATATGTCCTTGCTTATGGCAATAAGTACAACACATGTTCATCTTCTTGACATCATAATTTTCCTTGTCCAATAGACCTTTATCTTCTTGCCTTCTTTCCTTCAAAAAGTTTCCTGTATGTGGCCATTTTCTTCCAACATCTAGAAACACTATGGTTAACCAAACTACAAAAGTAACATGCAATTCTTTTCCAATGTTTATGTTGAAATTTATCATGCTTAACATAATCAAAAGAAGTGTGATTGAAATCAGATTTATACCTTTCTCTCTCACCTTCATTACCTTCATGAGGAGGTGAATCAAATGAAGAAGTAGCTCCCTTTGGAAAACCATCAATCCCTTCAATGCTTTTAGAGATTTCAAAAATTTTTGGTTCAAGTGTATGTTTATGTACATCTTCTTCCTGCAAATGCTGTTTCAAACAATTGCATTACCCAAGAATACAATCTTTACAAACTTGAGGTAGAGAACCTGAAATGAAACTCCTTCTAGGAACTGTTTCAATTGCCTTCATGACTGCTTTGAAACTTTTTCCATAAGATTTTCCATAGCCAAGACCCGAATACTTAGGTCTTTCCTCAACCATTATTGGCTCAACAATACCATGTGCATGTTTTCCCAATCCTTTTCCTTCATAGCCTATTTTGGACATTAACTCGGACACTTAGCCTCTTGTCTGTTTTTCAAAACCACCAACATAAACATTCTTAGAGGAAATTGAAGACAAACATGAATTGTTTACCTCTTCTTCAAGCTGATACTTGACTAAGGCTTCTTTGGTGGCAAGGAGCTATGTCTCCAACTCATTCATCTTTTCTAGATCCATATTCACAATATGAATTTGTCTCCATTTCCTGGAATTTGTCAGAAATCAACTGCTTCTCTTCCTCCATGGAATTCAACTTCTCTTGAAGTTCGGTACTCATTTCTCTCCCCATATCCATCATGATGAACAAATCTCGCTTTAAGTCTTCATTAAAGAATCTTGTGAAAGAGGAGGATTTGGAAAACTCACTTGTAGAAGTTGTCAAATCAAATTCTTATTCAAGTAGCATTTTGCAAACAAACCCTCTTAAGCTTTAAGGATTGTCTTGAGGTCCTTGGGGTAAGGAGAATTCCTTCAGCCCTTCTTCCTTCTTGTCCTCTCCTATACTTATCTTATCAATAGCTTTCCCTTCACCTTTGAATACTCAAACAATAGTCAGTTTACAAACAATCAAACAGTAGAATTTGACTATTTGAACACCTATCAAGTCAAACAAGAAGAGAGATTTCTCTGTCAATCAAACATCCTCCTCTGATACCACCTTATCTAAAATGAGGGTTTAAAAACTTGTTATGCTTACAAAAACCTCTTACTCCAAAGCTTATAAATATATGATCTAGCTTATGTTGACAATTACAGAATTAAGTACTTGAAACATGTGTATGTCTTCGTTTGTTTTTAATTGTTTAAGTGATTTAAGTTGATTTGTTTTTATTGATATTAGACACACATAATAGCCATATAATTAAGAAAATAAGCATCAACACATAACAACAAATTTAATCTAGGAGTTGACTCGAATCTCATGGGCTACGTCTCCTTGAGCTTTTGTCAATTTGACTTGGCTCTTTGGGATTATGGCTTCAATTCTTTTACAAATTCCACACTCGACTCCAATGGTTATTGACTGAACCAATGTGATTATAAAACCATCTATATCCCTCTCATTGCTGTCATTATTATGCAAAGAGATCTAAGATCCCTTAGTCTTGATTCCTTCAATTGGTGCACTAAGATTGCATGAGCTTCTTGATGGCACAAACTTCTTCAAAATTATTCAACTGTCTCTAAAACCTATTCTTTTGTGTTGAGTACATATGAGACATCAACAATAGACTGTTCATTTTCTCAAAATGAACACTGCATCCCCGATATAAGCCTTCCTCCACGGATGGCACTAGGTTGCCTCAAACTTCCGTGTCACATCTTGGCCTTTAGAAGCCTTCACATGCTTCTATAAGCCCTTGCAATGGATTGAGAGGGCTCATTATAATTAGGAATGATGGTTGGTTCACTGAGAATGGATATTGGTAGCTCCCGCAACTTCCTCCAACCCTCGGTGGCCATGAGCTCCATAATCTCCTTGGATGAAAATATCCTTGAAGATGGCTTTTTCAGCTTCTGTGGACTATTCCATTGGCTTCAGAAGGCCTCAATTAGCCTATCTATCCTCTTGATTCACTCTGTTAGGTCGAAAATCACTTATGGAGTGCATTTAATGAGTAACTCCTAGTGATCATCCACTACATTTGGCTAACTGCAATTAACTGTAACTAATTTGGGATAACTACCCCTTTTTACCGCTTCGCCAAGGTTGACCACCAAGGTTGACCATAACTATTAGTGTTTGGCATGCATGTGATAGGTACTATACCTAGCGGTTAGGGATAACGTTGGGTTGGTAGTCAACATGCAAACATCATGCGGTTAATTTCAATCGGCGCACATGTGATCGCTTTTGGGGACCGTTGGTTGGTAAGACCGCTGGCGGTGCTAACCCCCAAATCGCAATCCATTAAACCTTAAATAGAACATTTGACTGTAGTTTGTTAAGATCCACCATAGCGGAGTCGGTAGCATGCATTCAAGTCTTACCAGAGGTCATGGGTTCGATCCCCTAGGACCCCAAACATAGCTTTACATGACCATTCCACGGCCACGTGGTGGCCTCCAGGTTTGCCACGTGTCAACTCTTGATTGGTCACCCAAAAGGAATATTTTGGGGAATATTCCAAAGACTATTCCTTGCAATATTCTTTTTTATTATTTCCCAAAAATCAATTATCCTTGGAAATTGCAGTTTATTAAACTTTTCAAATGGCAATAACTTCTTGATATGGTGTCAATTTTGCAAAACGTTTGCGGCGCCAGAATCAAGAAGCGAGATCTATCTAGTCGCTCAGGTTTGACACTCTTTTTAACACTTTGAATTTTGAGTTATCATTAAAGTCCTGGATCAATATCTGATCAATCTAGTGCCACTTATTTCAGCTATTTTTGAGTGGTCTTTGTTGGGATAAATTTAGAGAAGTTGCTCCATGGGAAGACTAATTTTTGTGGAGAATTTCGGGGTCAGATATTATTGCCTTCGAGACGGATGAATTTCTCTTTCCATGGCCTACGTAGAGGGGACATTGGAAAAATTTGTGTGGTGTCGGGCTCAGCTCTTAAGTGTTGAAATTTGTGGTAGGACACCTCTCCTACTACACATGAAATTTCCTAAAACACTTCCTTAGTAGAGTGAGTAGGCATAAGGAGGGTTCGAGAAGATTTCATCACTCGGGGACGCAGACTTTGTTCATGAGGGCCTAGTGCCAAAATAGGGAAATTTTGGAAGGTCAGAATTAGCCAAATCCCTTCCTATTTTTTTGTGGGTTTGTTGAAAGGAGTCTAGGGTTAAGTTTACAGATTTTTCTGAGTAGTATTTAGGCCAGAAATATCCTTTTGTTGAATAGTACATTTTATTATTCAAAGGGTAATTGCATCATTTTGTGGGTTTACGGGTGGTTGGTTTGGGGCAGATCCCTTTCTGGGTTTAGATGAGTATTTTTGGGAGAAGCTACAACTACATTTTCAGGTGATTTTGGGCATCACAAAGGGTCATTTTCAGCATTTCTAGTGCAAGAGTAGTTGCCAATTTCTAGGTTTGTGCAGAAGGATTTTGCGGCAAAGTTTCCTAGCTCTTGCGGTCATCTCCTTCACTTGGGTTTGCTCCAAATTTCTTATTCAAGCCCAAGTTAACTTGTTCCTTCCTATATGTACTCCTTAGAGCTCATAATTTAATAAAATGTCTCAACTTATTTGCCTAGCTTCTTGATGTTTTTGATGGTGCATGCCTATTCATGATTTTATTTTTTATATCCTAGTTCACGTGTCTTTTATTAGTTGTAAATTTCAATTTGGAATACTACAGTGGTATCAGAGCCATGATCTTGGTTAGTTGTGGGGTAGCTAACTAGATCATGGGTGATTTTGGCTTGTATGCATAGTGACAGGTTACACTGTACACCACCCATGGCTCAAAGGAGATTCAGTATGCAAGAATTTTGGGGTGAAATCCATTGGAATGATGAGAGGTTGGCTCAGTTGAGGGAGGTGCACAAGCCATGGGAGTAAAAATATCTACACCATATGGGGAGAGATGACAAAATGAGGGCACTTGATCTCCTCAAAAGGAGTAGACAGGCAAGGGACAGTTAGAGGGTGAGACTAGGATGTGCTTTTGTTGGTGGAGACATGGCTTTAGATATTAGAAGCTTGAGGAGGAGGAGGTCGAGCATGATGTTGGGGGTACACAAGGTCATGAGGAGCACGTAGATACACCTAGTCTCACATAGGAGCCTCCCTTGCGGGAGTTTCCTTTAGTAGCCTCGATTGACATGTGGGTGGTGACAATTGGGCACAAACCCATAGGACCTTCCATTGGCAAGGTGCCAATAGGCATAGAGGTACCCAGAGCTGTGACAAAGTTCCCAGATGACCGCTTCCTACAGCAGCAAGGAAAGCACCTTGAGGAGCGTGAGCTAGATGAGGATGTTATGCTTGAGGAGCTACGTATGGTGGGGCAGCTTAGGACTCTTGTTGAGTCCATGATGGAGGCAGATGGCAGGAAACTACCAAATTTATAGTACTTACAGTCAATAGCTCTCTTGAGGCTTACATAGAGTGGGCCTACAGTATTGTTAGGTGACCTCTAAATTTTGGAGGGAGAGTGGTTGAGTTACCTAGACAGATTTTATATGTTGACCATGATAGTGAGATGAGGCAATATGAGTTGCATAGGGCGTAGCACTCAAGAGTCACAGGGTGGAATTATTACGTATATTGGTGCTCTTACATTTGATCCCTCTCATGGGGTTGGATGACGAGAGGGGTTGAGCTGGTACCCGATGGAGCAGGCTAGGTATTAGGATGTATCGATGGCCATATTTCAATCGGGGCCATGACTTGCTAGAGGGGCTCGAGGGCCAAACTATTTTTGGGATGAAGGTGGAATTCCCCATCACATCATGGATTCATTCGACAATGGTAGTAGTTATTCGCTCGATCTGGGGATTGAGGGCACACACCCACAAGTTTATATTAGAATTTTGAGCAACACTAGTGTATAGCTAGATCGATAGCAGAGTAGGTGGACTCTAAGTGTTGTCGTGGCATGTGGATCAAGGGTAGAGCTGCCTGATGATCAACATACCCTTGCAGGGGCTGATCAAAGGAGGTCATTCTTGGCATTATCATATAGGTGTTGTCCTTGATGGCAACTCACATAGATGATAGTTCACAGTGCAACACATTAACATCAAAGGATTATAGATCAGACTCCAGAGATTGAAGAAAGAGAGGTATAGATTGGTTCACTTTGTCAAAGTAGCCTAAACATGCGGGCACATAGAACAAAAAGAGTGTATACGTATAAACACACATTCAAAGACATGTATGGGATGGAAATCCAAGGTTTTGGATCCAAGGTATTGGTCCGAGGTATTTGGTCCAAGGTATTGGTCCGAGGTATTTGGTCCAAGGTATTGGTCCGAGGTATTTGGTCCAAGGTATTGGTCCTAGGTGGTTTTTATCTAAGGTATTGATAATGGCATAAAACTATATGAGGAGAAGATCATTAGGCCAGTGGGTGAAATCATTGAATATCTTATGAAGTGTTAGATCAAATATGTAGGTTATGAGTTTCTGATGCTTTTCTTGATCTGAACTAAGGATGCACCTATATGGTTGATCATGGATGATGGATTGAGATCATAAGACCTAAAATGAATTTTCATTATGTGGTTTGATCATGGATAGTTTGGATCTGAGTACCGACGCATGTTTTATTTTGTAAATGTTATGATCTTGGTATGACTGAATTCTGGAATCACTGTGAAGTTTTCAAGTTAGTATTTGCAGATTTGTACGCTGGTTCGCTTTGATAAAAGCACGTATACATGCAGGTTCAACCTAATAAAGTATCGTATATAGTATAAAAAATGATATTTGAAGTTGTAGTTGGTTCTGGTGATTGATGCAGAGTTCTGGGTTCTGCATTATGTTTTGGTGACATTGTTCTAAATTTTTAGATTGAGTGATTGTCATTTCCTTCAGTGATGATGGGTTTTGAATGATTGATTGAGTTGTGGTAGATTTAGAGATTGATGATTGAGTTTAAGTGATTTGTTGATGCAGATGTATTTGATGGTTGTATTGTAGTAATGATTTATTTTGAGCTTCAATGTTGCTGGTGGGTCCAGTATGAAAATTTGATGAAACGTGGCCTTTAGATTGTGGTGTTGTGTTCCAGGAGTATCCAGTCTGAAAATTTATGAAACGAGGTCCATGGAGGAAGAGAGAAGGGTGTAGCCTTCTTTAGGTCAGCGCCTATGTACTAGTAAATGGATCGGCTAATACAAGAGCTAGGGGGTTGTAGCTCCCTTCTAGTAGTAGTTTGAGAAGGAGAGAATGTTGTAGCCTTCTACAGGTGTGTGCATGTGTACTGGTATGAGTTTGCACCAGTACAATATTGTAAACTGTTTTTTCTTATATTAAAAGAAGATAGCAGCAGGTGAATTTTGTCGCGCAGTGGGTTTCCACCTTAAATCTTGGCGTTCATGTATGTTTCTTATGTGTGATGGTTTGTTTTTTTTTATTAGTGCACATGGTTACTATTTATATGGTTAATGAAGTGCTGATGCGCTGATTAAAGATTAACATATGATGAATTAACTGAATCATACGTTTGCTGGATATACGTCGAATACCTTAAATACAGTTACATGGACATGCAAGTTACCTTTATTGGATATACTTATATAAATCAAAGTATGAAAAGAAAAAGTTATTGATTTTACTAATACTGATTCATCCCCCCTCTCAGTATTATTTCCAGCAATGGCATCGATAGGCCACCAGACAGAGTATTGTATGGGGATGAGGATTTCCTATGGATATGTGGGGTGTAGAGGACACCACGCAGTAGCACCTTAGTGACACCACCCCTAGCACGTAGGGAGGCTTGCCTGTTAGATCTCTCAGAGGGTTAGGATGGGAGGTCCACCCATTCAAGTTCATGGAGGTGTGGTAGTAAAGGTGGAAACCGTGATAGGATGTACGTTACTGCACACAGACTCAGCGTCTAGCTGTGGCATTCTGTGGTGTATAGAGATAGGCAACGATGAGCACCTCTTGAGTATATCGATAAGGGCTTACATACAGTCACAAAGAAGTTGGTTGTTGTCCCTTGATTCCCTCACCATAAGGAGTAGGGTGCAACAGACTGACTTGAGGCGGATGGATGTGACCCCAAGTATGAGGGATATGAGAGGAGTTTTCCATTGGGGAAAACAAACTGTGCATCCTGACACATGGACAGATAGGGATGACATGGTATGTTGTAGAGAGGGCATATGATTTTCCCCTGAGTACCCCCTTGAGGGTTATAATGAATATGGGAGGTTTCTATGACACACCTTAGGTAGGGCATTCTGGAGCATTGCAGGGTCATGCAACATAGGGGATGATATACTTGTTCTACAAAAGGTCATGTAGGCTTCTGGCAGTTTTTGGGTACACCATTCGAAGATGGGATGGTAGAGTTCATTGTGTGGCCAGGTGGGAGGAGGGTCATGGGGTATACATGAGATTATCCCTTGATATATGGAGCCTATACCCATAGGAGTAAGATGTGAGGCACGGATGGATCACATAATTTGTGAGAATTATGCCACTGCAAAATTGGGATCTAGGATTGTTGGGTTGTGTTATATTATTTTTACGACTAGCCCACATAGTTAACCGAGGGGTTAAGAGGGGGGCGTAGCCCCGCTTCGTTGCACCAATTGCATAGCAGGGGGAAGTCACGGGGGGTTTGAGGGGAGTAGGTAACCCCACTCTATAGTTTTGTGCATGATTTTCATACATGGTTTTGGACATGATGGTTTTCGGTCCATGGTATTAGATGCTTTGACATGTATAAATATGTATTATAACATTGAAAGGAACAAAATGAAAAATGAGGATGGTAGTCCCGATTTTACGATCGAGGGGAAAATCTTTGTGTATATGTGTTTTATGTGTTATGCTCTCACATTATTTATTTTCTTTGTTTTAGAATTCGTATGTAGGTAATTTCTGTACAGGGTTAAAACCTACATTTGGTATCAGAGTTGTTTTCGCTTCAAGGGGACACATTTGTTGCTGAGGGGTTTTGCTCAGGTCTGTGGTAGACCCCGTTCAGTGGGAGATCAGCGGGATTGATTCTAGCGATGAAAGAAGATGGTGAGCAGTGGAAAGATAGAGATCGAAAAATTTAATGGTCAGATTTTTGAGTTGTGGAAAGTCAAGATGGAGGATCTGTTGGTGGATAAAGATTAGTGGATCGCAGTAGATCTGGGTACTAAACCAACGAGAGTGTGTGATGAAGAATGGAAGAAGTTGGATCGGAAGGAAAAGAACACAATACGATTGTGTGTCTCAGATTTAGTATTGTTGAATGTATCAGGGGAAGCTATGGTGAAGGCTTTGTGGGACAAGTTAGGGACTTTGTACCAATATAAGTCCTTGGTGAATAAATTGTTCCTACGGAAAATGTTGTATAACCTGAGGATGAAATATGGACGAGGAATAAATTTTTTCATCCAACGAGTATTACCGCTCGAAATTTGAGTAAACCCATAGGGAGATAAGTTGAAAATACGAATTGAAAAAAAAATTCTTCTTTTTTCCCTCTAAAATTTGATTATGTAATCTAATATTATTTTATTATTTCCACTAATATTTCATAATTTCATTAGGAGGCCCACTTAAGACCTCAAAATTTCCCTAATTTCACTAACACCTATCCTTTTTCCATGTGCATTTATATGTCACCTAGCTTGTTTTGGTACCTCCTTATCTAGAGTGGTGGAACATACTCTTACCTCTGCACAGGATTTTTTGTTGCACAAGATTTAACTTCCAGACACCATTACCTCCAGACGAACCTTTTTCTTCCGCACAACCTTGGATTCCACACACCATTTATTACTTATTTTATTTTTCCCCACATATCTCCATATCATATTGGGAATTTTTTTCAACGATTTTTTTTGTCTTTTAAAAATGCCAATACTCTTGAAGTCCAAAAGGGTCTTATCACTTGGGAGTTGGCCTGTTGACCCTCTATGACCAAGATGGATCATTAGGGCTACCTCCTTCTTGGCCTTTTTAGCCTTTCTAGCTTCCTCTACATCCCCAACCTTTGGCCTTCTCGACCTTCTTGGCTTTCCTTCCTTTCACTTGAATTTCTTGCTCAACCAACCTATTTGGCCTTCAACTGCGTGATTAACATGTGCTTGAACTGCTTACTTAGCCAACCTATTCGACATTTTTTGCCTGATCTATTATTCTGCTTGTTCCTTTGTCACCTCTTCTATTTAATCTATTGTTCTTCCTTCGACATTACTCACACTATTACAGTTGAAATCAATGACAACATCTATGCAACAATGGTTCATGAGTTTCACATCAATGAGAATGTGTGTGTAACAATTCTTCATGAGTTTGACATCAATTAAAAAGCACAAATTGTTCGATAGTCTAGTCTACCTGCTAGTGGTTTGTTGCAAGAATTTAATGCCTTATTCACTCTATAACATTTTTGAAGTTGTCATAGGCAATAGACTATTCATTCGCAACTAACTTTGTTATGGTAGATGAAAGCATGAAGGAGTAAATTTTGGACTCTTTAATGTGTGCTCTATTAAGTTGTTTGGTGGGATATTCCTATTTGAACTTAATTTTCCATTTCTAAAGACCACCACAATATCATATTGCATTATCATGTCATTGAAACTTGAAATATTATTTCTATGAGGTCTTCACAAAGGTCATACTGTTGTTTTAGGTTTGTAGTTTTAGGTTTTAATATGTTCAAATTATGAATATCCAATATGTGCATGCAAGAAGGAGCCCTACAATCTTGTATGGTGTCTCAGAAAACAATGTTTCTCTTAGGCATATAAACAAAGAATATGTTTTGTTAGGTTTCCGCAAGTGTGGCTTTCTCTTAAGCAAGTTGTATTATACACCAACATACATACAACTTTAATAAACATTTAAAAGGTCCAGTGACCATATATGGTAACTTTATTTTGGTAAATTTAGTTCTAACATTCACCTTTTTGAGCAATAGGGCATTATTTTTGTTAGTGACAGTAACTTCAAATTGTTTTATTCTAATTGAATGCTTTCCAAATTTTCCAAGAGAGCTTTTGCAACTACAATTTAAGTGTAGTTTGTTAGAATTTCTTATGTTGATTTATAAAGCTTATAAATCTCTATTATATTGCCATCATAACTGTGAGAGGGAAAATAAGAACTATTTGAAAAAGGAATGACGAATTCTTTTATTATGTTTCAAGAGATAATGAGTAATAATACCCCAACTAGTTTAGGAAAACTATGATGGATTTAACTTGGTGTCAAAAATATGGAAATGATTTATATGTTATCTCCACAATCTATCAGTAACCGAAAATAAAATGACATATAAATCTTATAAGTTTTCGAAAGAATTAGTCAAAACCTTGATGGGACGAATCATCACTTTTCTATACTAGCTTGTTAGACAAACTGTAATTGACAATTATTTTCTCGTTACTTTGGGACTTTTCCCCTCAGGTTGATTCACTATTATTTCCATTCTAGCACTACAATGTTCCAATAGCTCACAACATGATATGGGATCCATAATTCCCACATCATCTCACACATCGCCTTCCACATCATCCACTACAACCAATCAAGACTTGCCATTTCTCCGAGTGCTAATTTGTTCTTGCCACTTGTCAACTACCAATTTTTCATTTAGCTAGCCAAAAATGCCAAGCATGCCTACCACGTGTCATCACTTGTTATTTCCATGTCATTGCCCCCTGTCCTTTTTCCATGTGTCTTTCCATGTCACCTAGCTTGTTTTTGTCCCTCCTTATCTAGAGTGGTGGAACATACTCTTACCTCCACATAGGATTTTCCATTGCATAAGCTTTAACTTCCAAAAATCATTAACTCCACATGAACCTTTTCTTCCACACAACCTTGGATTCCACACACCATGTATTACTTAGTCTATTTTTACCACAAACTATTCATTTGTGTTAGCATCGGATGTGCTCTAGCCATGAAAATTGGTGGAGAGGCTAAGGCACATAAGGTATCCATGACCTAGAAATGGTTTGGAGAAATTCCACCCGTTTGGAGAAATATTAAAATAATTAATATTTTTAATGGGGTTCGTAAGTCTAAACTTAGGAAAATTAAAATTTTAATGGGTATTAATATAAAATTGGGTGAGAATATTCTAAATGACCTGGATCAAGCCAAATCTAATCTTAGCCATTGATTAGGTACTTAATCTTGGTTGTTGAAGACTCAACATGAAAAGTATAAGAGGAGGCTTGAGGGTCAATTGGAGATACAACAAATTGATAAGTCACTTTGATTTTTTGGAGTAGGTTTTTGCTGAGAGAATCGAGCTAGTGATTTGTTGCAGCAAGGGGTTGTTTGGTAGAAGGCTGAGAATACATAGGAGAGAGTTAGAGATATTACCAGAGAGATAGCATAGAGCCTAGAGAGGCTAAGACATAAGTAGTTGGGATCTACGCACAGGCTGAAGAGGCTATCGTGGGTGATGCAGAGGGTCTTAGAGTTCACAAAGAGAGCCAAGGGGCTGATGCAAAGGCTAGAAAAGTTGATGTAGGGCTAAGAGGTAGCACTAAGAGATTTTCGTGGGGCACACTGAGTGTTGGTGAGCTGAGAGGGTGATGTAGTCCCTATTAGAGTGACACAGAGAAGTGGAAGTTGTCATAACTATTGTGGGATTGTTCATCCAGTGATTGATCAGCTAGAATATCTCTCTCCAAGGAGAGGTACTATTGATAAGGGAATTCTTTGTTGGGTGAGCCATTTCAAGCACCCTGGTTGTATTCAGAACCTACATAATAATAAAACCCTCATATAGGTTTCATCAGTTTTCCCACATTGGGTTTTTCCAAGGATGATTGTCCAAAAATAATGATGTCCCTTATGTGTTTATGTCATTTATTTCAGTTGTTGATATGTATATGAGTTAAGGATGCATTTGTGTTTATTTCAGTATTTATATTTATAAATAACTTGTTAATGGAATAAACAAGTAGGATAAATTAAACGAGATAATGCAGTAGGGATTTCTATCATGTCAAGATTAGAAATCTAAACATGGTATTAGAGCATTGCAGATCACATTAGAACTGAAGGCACGAACAATAATCCAGAGAATTTGCAACAATAGCAGCTGTCTGAAGAGACAATGTTGTTCTAGAGCATAAGAAGAAAGAGAAGAAGTGATGCAGAGCCTGCGTCATCAATTCGAGCTAGGAGGAGGGTCAGCGTAGAGGTCGAGAAGGGAAGATCAAACCTACACAGTACCCCATCATCTTTCTCAATGAGGAAGGATCAACACTATGGACAGGAGGAACATACTCTGCCATTGTCGGGATTGCGCGGAGCCTGAAAGGCTCAATTTATTCAGTTATTGGGGCTTGGGGAGCTGTGCGCACATTTTGATTGAGAAGTTGGTGGGGTGATGTTTCTGTCGGTGCAAAGCAATACCTAAGGGGAAATAACCAAGGTAGAGGGAGTCATTAACTTGATGGATTTCTAGCCAAGAAATCTAGATTCAAGTTGCAGTTGCAAGGAGGATTGGAGAGGAACGGTTTGACATTTGGTGAGAGGATTTCTCGCTGGGAAATCAGGACTTAGAGGGAGATTTCTAGAAGGGGAGTCGAAACTCAGAGGGATTCTATAAGAGGAGATGAAATGGTAGTGAGCCATACGAGGGATTAGAACAAGCTGGATGGGGCTGCCAACTTTGTCATCTAGAAGGTCATGACCATGGCAGTCCTAGATTGACATCACATTAAGGACTTTGCATTGAGAACTATGGTTATCCTAGTCGAACTAGATGAGACTGAGAAGTACGAGGATGCAATGGTGAGGGAAAAGTGCATGATCGTAGACGGGGTCAAAGATCATGCCATAACACATATTGCTAAAAAAAACACAACAAAGGAGATGTGGGATACTTTGACGACCTCGTATCAGGGAACTTCCGTGTAGCGGAAGATGCTATTGGAGAATTAGTTGTGGTCATATCAGATGTAGAAGCGAGAGAAGATTGATTTGTTCTTCCTCAGATTGCAGGATATTCTTGACCAACTGACTTCCATAGGGTCTACAATAGATATGGAGTTCAGTCTGAGGATCACCTTGATTGCAGTCTCTAAGGAGTGGGAGACATTTATACAAAGTATTTTGGGTAGTGCTACTCCTCTAGGATGGGAGGAGATGTGGGCGGCTCTTCATCATGAAGAGATCAAGAGGTTTACCAAGGCAGGGAGAAGTGGCAAGGGACGTTGAATCAAGAAAGAGGAGGAGGAGGATGTAGCTATAGCATCTCCGAGACATCAAGGGATGAGAAAGAAGAAGGAAATCTCCAAGGTGAAGTGCTTCCATTGTGGTGAGTTGGGACATTATGCATCCTAGTGTCCAAAGAAGAAAAACAAGGGGGAGGCTTCTGACTCCAAGGAATTTCCAATTAAGGAAAAGAAATAGGTCAAGAATGATGACAGCTATGCCATGAGTGTTCATGCACCTCTAGAGAAGAGGTTGGGAGACATCGAGTTGTAGTGAGAAGGACTAGATACTAAGTTTAGGATCCTCGAGGTTCCCAAACTCTTGTATCATATCTAGATACGGGAGCACTTAATGATAGTAGTATAATGATAGATGTTGGGTGGAGCAAAGTGTAGCAGAGCAGTAAGGCATTGATTCGGTGCAGAAATCTGAGGCAGCGTAGTGGAGTGTGCGGCAATGCGAAAGGAGAAAAGTTGTATGCAATAGCATAGTAACAACAAAGATATTACAATATAGAAACAGAGGCAGTTTCAGTTTCACATGGCTTCCAGACTCTCTGGGATGTCGGTATTTGGGAGAAGTCAGTTACCTACTTCTTGGTCACTGGGTTGCAGTGCAACAGTTAGTAGTGGCAGTGATAGAGACAACATTGGCATCATATTGAGAGGGAGCTACAATACAGATGTAGCAGTGGCAGTGGCAGTGTCATCGGCAAAACTACAGGAAGCATGAGTGCACATAATGTGAGGCAGCATGCCAAGCATCAACACAGGTACCTGTGTGGAGGATCAATGTGATGGTTACATGGTGAGACATTACTAGAGCACATTCCTCACTAAGAGGGAGTGTTGATTTGTGGTAGAATCAAATGTGATCTAGCCATCAAAATTGGTGGAGACGCTAAGGCACATAAGATATCGAAGACCAAAAAATGTTTTTGGGAAATTCCACCCGGTTGGAGAGATATTAAAATAATTAATATTTTTAATGGGGTTCCTAAGTCTAAACTTAGG
>APFE030689399.1:0-17992 GCA_000404065.3 Pinus taeda | reverse complement strand
TTTTTTTCTATGGAAAGAAATAAGGCTTTTTGAAATCATCAAAAGAGGGAAAAAAAAGCAACCTTCATTGAAATAGTTGCAAGTTTATACATTCAGGTACATCATTATATAATGTTCCAAAAATTTGGTATTTCACAATAAAGAACACTATCATATAAACATATATATCACAAAAAAAAATCATAGTTTTTGCATTTAAAAAAAGAAGAAAGAAAGATCAAATAGTAGTAAACGAAACAATTATGTGAGTTATTTCCAAGGGTCAAGAATATATTTTTTCACCTACTCAACTTTTTTTTTTTAACCTTGCATGTGCTTTGGTCCAAATCTAGTTGTGTCTCTAGACATGCTCAAGAGAGATATCAAAGAAAGATGTCGTAGATTACAATTTTTTGAAGGAAGAAATAAGTAATTTTTTTAAGAGGAAATGAGTAATTTCTTTTAAAAAGAAATGAGTAATTTTGTAATTGAGTTATTGTTATCATCCACCTCATTAAATTCATTGGGTCCCCATAGATATGGGATTTTTGAAATCCTTCTTCTTTTGCCAATTCTAAAATTAGTTTAAAGAAAATAACTTTGCAAAAATTGTTTAAAGTTGAACCAATATTAATGGGGTGTCATAAATACAGTTTAGTGCGAGGGATTTGGATTATGAATTTTAAAGTGATTATAATAATTAAACTTGTAGTTTTGGTGAATTGTCTTGATAGATTATTTTCTCTTTTAAATAAGTTATATTCCATATGAATACCATGGGTCAATACCATGGATTTTCAATACCATGGGTCAATACCATGGCTTTTCAATACCATGGGCATTTTTATTTTTATTTGATTTTTATAGGGTTATTTTTTTATTTTTTTTATTCATTTCTTTTATTTTGACAAAGTAAACTATTTACATTACATGAAATTTTTTCTTTAATTTTTATTTTTATGTAATTTGATTTAGTCAAAATGTCAAACATTTTGTTACAACATCTCTACTATACTCGGGTTGAAAGTGCCTCTTGACAATATAAATTAAATTTAACCCTAAAATTCTATATATAACTTATAATTTATAATAAACTGGGGGTTTTGAGAGCCCCTAGTTTTTCCCATGGTATTCTTGAGCCATGGATTTGTCCATGGTATCCTTCTCTAATATAGCCTATTTCAAGACGTAAAAATCCAATGATTTTTTATTGTTATTAGTTTTTGGATTAGTCTCATATGTTTTGGAATAATAAAAAATTTTGTATGGTTCAGGGACACTGGAGATTGGTGATTGCTACATAAATCATGGAGCTTGCCTTGGTTCTGGGACACGAGAGATCGGTGATGAGCTTACATTGGTTCAAGGAAACTGGATATTGGATGGAGCTTGAGTTGGTTCAGGGACACTGGAGATTGGTGATTGCTACGTCAACGATGGAGCTTGGCCCTGGTTTTTTCCAAGGTATTCTTAAGCCATGGATTTTCCCATGGTATCCGTTCAAGGATATTGGATATTGGATGGAGCTTGAGTTGGTTCAGGGACACTCAAGGTTGGTGATTGCTACGTCAACGATGGAGCTTGGCCCTGGTTTTTCCCATGGTATTCTTAAGCCATGGATTTTCCCATGGTATCCTTCTCTAATGTAGCCTATTTAAAGACATAAAATTCCAATGATTTTTTTTTGTTATTAGTTTTTGGATTAGATCTGAATTTGAATTTAAATGGGTGGTCTGAGGCCTAGAAATTGACATCGTGTGGGACGTATTTTAGATTTCTGAACGTATTTGAAAATTATTGAAAATTTTTCACCGTCAAATTTGATGTGTGTTATAATAAGTAAATTGACAAAATGACTTCCAATTTTAAAGTTAAATCGTCAAAATCTCTAATACCTTAAGTGCAAGTAAAGATAGCCTACAATAAAATATTATGAATATTATAATACCTCATTCAACTATATGTACAAATTATAGTACATTATATTAACTTTATGTCAATAGATTGGTGAGAATTTTAACACTATATTTATGCTCCTATTTATCAAGAAACCAAGCCCCTATGAATGGAAGATGGTTGTTATACATTTGTAATTAGTATTATTTTCCGCTTTTTGTTATCGGATTCTCATTCTGAACTTTTGGGGTTCACAAGCTTCTTTAGTTATCATCAACAAATATTGGGTTTCCATTAGATCTCGAATGTGCACAGAAATAGTAAGTTCACAGTTCCATCCTTCTATGCATCCTTGCCTCCTTGCACAGTGATGGGCTGGTGAAGAAATCTTATGAGCTTATGAGCTCTCAGTGCTTGCGATGCTAAAGTGGGACTTCTAATTTTCTCCTCAACACGTAAGTTATAAGAATTCACCAATCCCACGTGTGTTTGCTGAGTATCTTCCCTAACTATTAGATTTATATTCCTTATAATTCTTTGGAATGATTGACTTCCCCTTTATTCACTAGACTATTAATGTGATGAGTATCTTCCCTAACTATTAGATTTATATTCCGCATAATTCTTTGGAATGTTTGATTTCCCTTTTATTCGCTAGAATATTAATGTGTATTTCCCTAGACTGAATTTTTGATTTCCCTCATTATTATTTGTCACTCTCTATTTTCATAAGTAATGAAAACGTTTTAGGGATAACTGTAAAGCGATATACTCTTGAAAGTATCCGCCATTATTTCAGATATAACATGAATACGAAGTTAGATACATGTTTGATTATCATTAGATATATTTTTTATTATCGTTTCACAGTTCTGCATAAATGATTCATTTCTCTTTCATTTGGAGAAAAAACTTTGGGCATAATTGTCTATGTTGACTCGTTAAAGAAAGGCATTAGCTTTTATCCTGGACTTGTAAAGCTTTAGGTTGATATGGTTCATTGTTCTTTCAAGTTGGACTCGAGAGAAAATTTTGGGCATAACTCTCTACTGTTCAATCGTTGAAGGTCAACGGTGAAAATCTAATCTTGGGCATAAGTGTCTACTGTTGTTAAAGGTCAAAGGTATTAGCTTTTATTTTGGACTTCTAAAGATTTAGATTGATGATACTTCAGAACTAAATAAACATTTGGAAATTGATAATTATGTAGTCATTGGGTTAAGTTCCAATTGTTTTCGAAAAAGGATTAATTATGTAGCATAGAGGTTTTATGTAAACCCCTAAACATTGTGTGATATGTTGAGGTGTCCAACCTATGGTAAACACTAACTTATTATTTAATGAATTTAGATGATCAAAATTAATTATGTTTCATTACCCACCACGAAATAAATTATATTTCACTACTCAACATTTTATTTAATAAGTTGTCACATTAAAATTAATAATATTTTATTTTTTAACCATTTTATTTTAAGTAAGGATGATTTTGGGATTCGGTCTAATCTAAATCAGAGATAGAATTTGATTAGTAAATTTAATGAAAAAATTAAGTAGCAAGGTGTAATTTACCCAAAGATAAAATTTGATGAGTAAATTTAATGAAAAAATTAAGTGTCAAGGTGTAATTTACCCATTCAAGAAATTTCATTTCCACTGATATTTTTTATTAAAATAATCAAAGTGAATATTAAAATTTCAAAAACTGTCAAATTTGACTCTATGTTCCAAGTTTGCGGTTAGGTATAAACCAAAAATAGAATTTGATAAATAAATTTAATGAACAAATTACCTGTTAAATGTAATTTATCCATCCATAAAATTTTCTTATCTACCAATATTCTTTTATTAAAATAATAAAAGTGAACATTAAAATTTCAAAATCCGTCCAATTTGACCAGTGCTCCAAATTTGCAATTACTACCTTGATCGGAATATTGCATATCCGATACACACCAAACAAGCACCTCTAACTACAAATGAATTTGTAACTCATTACAGTGATCCGTAAATCGGCCACATGTTAACTAACTGAACCAGTTTGCATGGCTGGCCAGCATTCTGCAATAAATGCCTCCGCGGCCCCGGACGAGTCGGGATAGGAGCCCGGGGCCATTTTTCTATTCGTTTCCCATTTAATTCCTTACGCAAAAATTCCGTATTATCCGGGGGATTGACTAGATCTCTACGTCTATAAAAATTCTAAGCAGTCGTTGTGCACCTGCAAAGCTTGGGTACTGTGGGAGAGACTCTGCAAGCGGAAGCTTGATACGAAAGTTTCAGTTGGGTTTGAGGTTTAATTCGCAAGTTTCCATTGGGTTTGAGACACCATGTCTGGAGACACAGTAGCTTCTGTCAGTGTCGCCGTTAGTGAGAATGAGCTCGTGACTATGGCGAGTTCCGGAAGTCTGCAGGAAGTTGGCGGGGTGGTGCAGGATGATTCCCTGAAACTTGACGATGGCTTTGATGAGGTTCTTAAATTTATTGAAGAAGCCATTGACGAAGATTTATCGCAGGCCAGTCAGGAATGGCATTCACTGGAAGGTAAGCTGTGATTATTAATTTGGGTTGAGATAATGTTTTTAGAAAAAAAGAAAAATATTAGGGTTGAGATAATGTTCTAAGAAAAACGGTATTAGGGTCTAGATAATGTTTAGGAGAATGTGTGGGTAGTTTTAATTAAAATAAGTTTAGTGGTAGTGATCAGAATCCACTTGTGGTGAGGGAGAGCAAGTTTACTTCCCAATTTCACTAAATACAAACAAACTCTATATTATATATAATTCTTATTGTATAGAGTTGTGATTCTCAAAGTTCTACTACTAATCTAATCTTGTGTCCTTTCAAAATTAGTCTAGAGTTGTGATTCTCACATTATAATTGAGAATCCCCAAGCTTTTTAAAGGCTTGGTTACCTGTAATACCATGGGCTCAATACCATGGGTTCCAAGTATTTAAAAGACTTGGTCACATGTAATACCATTGCCCCAATACCATGAGCCAAGACTTGGTCACATGTAATACCACGGGTCCAATACCACGGGCAAAGCTTGGTCACATGCAATACCATGGGCCCAATACCACGAACCAAAGCTTGGTCACATGTAATACCATGAGCTCAATACCATAGGTCACCAACACTAAGTGCCCCAAACCACAATAAATGCTTAATCACATGTAATATCATGGGTTCAATACCACAGGTGACCAATACATTATAGTGGAAAATCCCCAAACCTTTTAAAAACTTGGTTACATATAATACTATGGGTCCCAAATCTTTAAAAGATTTGGCCACATGTAATACCATGATCTCAATACTATTAGTTAAACTTTGGTTACATGTAATACCATAAATTTAATACCATAAATCATCAATACAAAATACCCCAAACCTTAAATCTTTTACATAATTTAAGTAACAAACAAATATATTCATATACTCTACAAACCAAACCACATTCTCTCTGCCGTATTCTATCGCTTTGGTATAATAAGCCATTGAATTTTACAAATTTCATTAACAGCCTGCTAAAATATTTACTCTACAAAATCTCGTTATGTAAAAAGTCAATCGACATCATCATTACTATTAACGGTAATCGTACACCATCCTATCAAATCTCGCGGGGTTTCGCGAGAGTGATCGATGACTAAAATATTATAATTTTGACTAAATTTGCTCGTGTGTAATCCATACTTTTCTTTCATCAAAATTTTCGGTTTTTTTCGTGGTTTAAATCCATTTCTGCGTATTGAGAATGAAATAAAGGTGATAATCTAGGATGTAATTTATTTCACAATCTAAGATCACAATATTACACAACATCTGAAAATTACAAAGCTTTATATTAATCCGAGATCACAATATCCAAAGATTATAATTGCTGTATATGCAGCGGGTCATGTAATTGTGGATAGAACTCGGGTGAGAAGCAACCAATCCAATTTGAATTGCATTAAAAAAAAAAAATTATGTTAAAAATATATCTAATACAATAATTAAAAATAAATTTGTATTTAAAATTGATTTGTAGTAATATAGTGTAAATTTTATAAAAAAAATCATATAACCAAAATTAAAATAAAAAAAATGATACATTGCTAACAAAACCAATCACAAACCAACCAAATATATATATCTCTCAAATAACTATCAAAATAAAGTCCAAATATGAAATATATACACAAAAATATTATAATTTTTTTAGAAGAAAAAGCAGTATTGATTGTATTATATTCAATATAAACAGAAATGTATACAAAAGAGAGCATCTGTCCTTGGAGAAGGCAAAAATTCCAGCTAGCATCTAGAGAAATCTTTCCTTATACATTACAAAAAAAAATTGGGATCTTGATATCTAATATTCATAACAAAAAACTATAACTTTCTAGAATATGTAGAAAGCCAACAGATTGAGATATTTTCAGATATTTGGCTGTAATTCATACCTGTAGATGTTGACTTCATATTCCTGGCATTGTAAAGGGCAGAATGTCATATGTACAGGGGAAAGAAGTGATAAACAGATGCCACTTAAAGAGAGGCGAATGTAATCCTTTCTTTGACAAAATATCAGCTTGTGCATTTTGTTTGCCTCTTATATGAGTGATGGGGAAGGTGGCTGGCTTCCATAGAGCTGTTATCTTTGCTAACCATCCAGTGAGGCTGTCACTCTGAATTGCATGTATGCCTTTCACATGTTCTATTATAATTTTTGAGTCCCAGTATGCTCTATATCCATGAAAGTGCAGAATAAAAGTAGACCATGTAGGGCCATTGCCTCTGCCTTGTTATTTGTTCATTTGCCACCATTCCAATATAAGGAGAATTGGAGGTCATTTGTCATAGCTATGTAAACTCCACAACCCCAATAGTCATTCTTTGTCACCTCGTCTAAATGTGCCCTTGGAAATGTGAGGTGTTGATCACTTCTGAGATTTTTCTACAAGGCCAAGTTCTGTAAAATGGAGGAATAATATGGAATAACCTTATCCAAAATACAACTGAAAGGTTCCTTGCAATTTTGGAAGATTCTGTTGTTCCTCCACTTCCACATGAACCAAAAAACAATTAATGGGATGGGGCGCCAGATAGCATTTTGTGCTTCCCACCAACTGTATGCTTCTGTAATGGAAGGATGAGAAATCGTTGGAAAGCCAATATATGTGGCTAGTTGCCCCCACAAAGACAGCTATTGAGGACAGTATAAAAAAGTATGCAAGTTGTCATCAGAGTTGTCTAAACATATCATGCACATAGCTGGACCCTGCCAGCTCCTTTTCTGTAAATTTGTCCAGGTAAGGTTCTTATTATGAAATACAAGCCAAGAAAACAAAATGATTTTAATCTGGGAGTTTGTCTTCCAAAGAGAGGGAGGGAAAATATTCAAGGGATACCTTTCTGCAGCTCTATCAAAGAAAGATAAATGTCTCTAACCAATACAAGGGAACTGCCTTTCTTAGCGTGCCATTCTATGCTGTCTCTATCCTGGGATTTGTGGAAACCTGCACTTCTCATATGACAGATGACACTTTTCCATTGTGTAGCCATAGCTCCATGGAGGTCCATATTCTTACAAGTCTTCCATTGTGGAATGGCGCTCTTCCATCCCTCGATAAAAGAAAATTCCTTTACTGTGGAGGATCAATAGAAGTTGAGGGGAGATTGGCATTGAATCAATTCCCTTGATAGAATCAACACCTATCAGGTTGTTGCAACCGGTATGAAAAGCCCAAATGAAGTTGAGGGGAGATTGGCATTGAATCAATTCCCTTGATAGAATCAACACCTATCAGGTTGTTGCAACCGGTATGAAAAGCCCAAATGAAGTTTCCGCAGAAAAATGGAAGAATCCTTTGAAAACTTCGCATAGTGGAACCTTGTGAGGGCCATTTGAAATCGTTCCTGTACCAATAGAAAATATCATTGTTTCCAAGGTATTTCATTTTGATAGCATGAATCCATAAGCCATTTCCAAAAAGCACCCTCCACAAAGATTTGCATAGTAGAGCCTTGCCAAAAATGGGCATGTTCATGATGCCCGAGCCGCAGATCTTTTTAGTAAGGGCGATATTTTCCAGTTTGGTAAGGTGGAATTTTCTTTTGTCCTTGTTTCAGCGCCAAATGTAGTAGCCATTAAGCTATTTAGCTTATTAACAATGGCCAAAGGGATGAAAAATAGATGTGCCCAATAAACACAAATTTGGGCAAGGACTGACTGAGCTAAGATCATTATGCCAACAAGCGATAAGCATTTAAATTCCCAACCTAAAATTCTTTTGTAGAATCTGAGATGAAATACCATATATTTAAGCCCCTCTTTAATGGAGATGGCCTGAATGCCTGAATGTTATAAAGTCGAGAGATGTATTCCATCCTCGCTTTGACCACCTTACCAAAGTGGAAAGAGGATTTGCCCTTGTTAATGGAAAGGCCAGTCACCTTTTGGAATGAAAGAATTATCTCATGTAAAATCTGCCATGTTTTCCTGCAAAGCCTAGTAAACAGAAGGACATCTTCCACAAAGAGGTTATGAGTGTGAAGATTACCTCTGGAGATGGAGAGGGGACCAACTTTACCAGCAACAACGGCTCTCTTAATGTGAAGCCTTAGGGAGTCCATCTCCAATATGAATAAAATAGGAGATAAGAAGCACCCCTCGGGGAGCCCCTTTTCCGCAAATTATAGGGAATTCATTAATGAGAATTGCGAAATTGATGTCTTGCACACATGCCATGATCCAATTTGTGCACAGGCCATTCAAGCAGATTTTGATAAGTAAACATCTAAGGAAGCTCCAGTCCAGGCAATCAAAGGCCTTTTTAAAATCAATTTTTAGGATAGCAGCCCCAATATTCCTAGTATGCATGGAGTGTAAGGCTTCTTGAGTTATGGCTACAACATCTAGAATGTTTCTGCTGATAAGAAATCCATGTTGTTCCCTTGAGATGTGAGTTGATTCTCTCTGCAATAAGTTTAGAAATGATTTTGTAGATGGCGTTGCATAATGAAATAGGTCTATAATCAACAAAGGAAGAGGATTCCTTTTTTTTTTTGGAATAAGAGCTATTTAGGTCTATAATCAACAAAGGAAGAGGATTCCTTTTTTTTTTTGGAATAAGAGCTATTTAGGTGGACCAGATATGAGGATTAATTCTCCCTTGCATTCTGGTTTCTTCCACCATCCTAAGATGTCATTTTTCATGAAATCAAAGAAGTATATAAAGATGTCAATGGTCCAACCGTCTTGGCGAGGACATTTGTTTTTTTGAAAGACCCCATAACAGATAGTAATTCCTCCTCGGAAACAGCAAATATTATTTCATTGTCTTCATCCTTGAACATGCAAGGAAATGAATCTATACCCCATAGGATGTCTTTGAACTCCCTGTTAGACACATTTTTATAAGCATTCTTAAAGTGCTTGACAGCTTCATTAGAAATGTCATCTTGGGAGTGAAGCAGGTCTCCATTCTCTTTTTTTATTTTTAAAATAAAATTTGTGTCTCTTCTTTTGTTCGCTGAAAGAATTTTGTGTTCTTATCACCTTCTCTCAGCCTTGTAGCGCTGTTCTTATCACCTTCCCTCAGCCATGTAACGGGGCTTTTGAGCCACCAAGAAATCTCTTCAAACTTTAAGATGTGCTGCTTTTTTCTCTCCAGTTCCCAAATTCCTAGAGCTCCATGGGGTGGAGTTGGAAGTCATAGTTGCAGCAATATCGGCGACGCCTTTTCTATATTCTTTAGCTCAGCACTATTTATTTGTTTATTTGCCATTTCTTCACCATAGATTTGAGAGAGCCCAATTTGCCTATCAAGTACTCCGAGGGGGAGGTACCAGCTGACAAACAATTCGGCCAGATTAGAAAAAGACATGCAAGTCCTTATCCACAATGTAAGATTAAAACAAGGCGTGCAAGTCCTTATCCACAATCTCTGCATAAAGTCTAAGCCTGTAGTGTATTATTCATTTAAAACAAGGCGCACAAGTCATCATCCACAATCTCTGCATTTGATCTGAACCTGTAGTGCACTGTTCAAATCCATTTGCATTGCACACAATTGCCCTTTTTAATGTTTTAAAATTAAACGCATTCCAACGGCTGCCAAATGTGAAGCTTGTTTTTCACATATAACATCTAAGTAGGTGTTTGACACTCCCCCTCTTAATTATTTTAGGTATTATTGTGTGTTCATACTTTTACCGTCCATGAAAGTGAGTTGAATTATCTCACAATTTTGAGATGTTCATATTAAGTTTTAGATTCATATAGTTTATAATATGCTTTTAAATGTAATGTTCTTTGAAAGAGGTCTTGCTGCAAATTCCGAAATCAAAGGAGCAGACGAGACAGATAGCAAGAAGCAGCGGAAGAACCTATACAGAGGTATAAGACCACGCAGGGGAAGATGGGGTGTAGAAGTCAGGGATCCCATCGAAGGCGTGAACGTTTGGGTTGGTACCTATGACACACCGTTAGAAGCTGCTTTAGTATATGATGCAGAAGCCAAGAGGCGCAGAGGGAAGAAAGCCAGGCTCAATTTTCCTGAGGAGGCACCTCCCAAAAAGCCTCATCCCAACAAGAGTAGGAAGACATGTAAGAGTAAGAAGACATATGAGAGTGAGAAGACATATAAATGCACACACTTGCCAGGACGTTCAGCAAGCTCAAGTGACGCTCAGGGCAGAAATTCCAATGTGGAAGCTAGTGCAAGATTTTTGAATGGGGTCCGTCAGATCTTTCAATCTGATTCACCCTTACAAAGTAGATCTGTTGAGTCACCAATACGAGGGTATATGCCTATCAGCTCAGTTGAAACACCACTTTTACCATTTCATGATCAGGTGCAAGGCATTAATTCTGAGAACTTCATGACACCACCGTTACAAAGTAGAACTGGCGAGTCACTAATACCAGGGGATATGCATATCAGCCCAGTTGAAACACCACTAGTACAATTTCATGATCAGGTGCAAGGCATCAATTCTGAGAACTTAATGACACCACCCTTACAAAGTAGATCTGGTCACTCACCTATACCAGGGGATATGCATACCAGCTCAGTTGAAACATCACTTGTACCATTTCATGATCAGGTGCAAGGCATCAATTCTGAGAACTTCATGTCAGAATTTGAATCGGGCATCAATTCTGAGAACATATCAGAGTTTGTGTCTAACGTTCAGTCTGTTGAAAAACATATTGAATTTTGGAATATGAATTCAGATTATAATCGCAATTATTTTGATGACTGGTGTTCACCTCAAGGGGTTGATGATGTTAATACATCATCTGCACTCAGCGCTACTGATTTGGCCAATTGGGCTAATATAATTGGTATTTCTGAGGGCAACAATCGCAGTTATTTTGATGACTGGTGTTCACCTCAAGCGGTTGATGGAGTTATTACATCATCCACACTCAGCACTACTGATTTGGCAAATTGGGCTAAGTGCACTACTAGTTTGGCCAATTTGGCTAATAGAATTGGTACTTCCGAGGGCAACAACACTACTATTGCTGGAAATGTGGCAGGGCAAGCAATAATGGATATTCCTGAAGGCATTCTTCAGAATGCTAGCTCATTGATTGAGAAGAATGTTTTGCAGCCCCAAATAAGCCAGGCGACCTTAAAATCCAATTCAATTGAGGAACCAGGCATGGATTCTTTCCTTGCATTGCTTCAATTTCTAGAATCAACTGGACACGCTGATACCAGTGGAACCTATATTCCTTTGCCAGAAGAATGGAATTTTGATGATGAAATGTCCAAATTCGGTTTCTAAGTTAACCAATGCAAGCTGGAATTTTGATGATGAAATGTCCAAATTGGATTTCGAAGTTAACCAATGTAAGCTGGAACTTTGATGATGAAATGTCCAAATTGGGTTTCTAGGCTAACCAATGCGAGCTGGATGTAGCTCCATCAATGTAAAAGGCGACTTGATATGAAGTTTTGACAGTTAGGCAGTGCAGATCTCATTATTCATTTTGTCTCTAGCTTGATATATTCAAGTTGTTGTTGTTGTTTTTTTTGGCCTCATTCAGTCATTTATATGAAGATGTTATTTGTAACTTCTATTCTCTGCACATTCTGAAGTTATTTATGCGCCTTGCAGAATGAGGTTTTTATTGGTTTATCTGGTTTTTGTCATCAACTTCGTCTGCCAGAAAATATTACACAGCTGTTGTAAACATTCAAAATCAATTTTGAAATTCTGGCTCTTTTTATCAATTCTGCAATCATAAATTTGTTGATTCTAGATCACGCTGACATAGTCAAAATTCCGCAACCAAACGTGAGCCGTAAAAGTCAAAATTCAGAAACTTTATGGCTTTTCATGCTCAGCCAGGGGAACACTAAGAACTACGCACAGTCGTCATAAATGCCTGTTTTGAACTTTGTTTTGGAGTTAGTGATATATGGTGCTTTTTTGGAACTTTGTAGTGTTAAAATACCAAATCTATCTGATAAGTTTTGCTTTCATCATCCACAGCCAAAGAAAATGTTATGATTACTTGCTTTTGAAAATTGAAGTAACAAAGAAACACAGGTAGAATGATTTACTTTTGTATCACAATTTTAAAAATCTTTTTATCTAGTTGCGTTTAGAGTAGTTGTCTAATTCAGTATGGAAGAGATGTAGTAATACAAACATAAATATTTGGTTTTGATAACTTTCTTAATTGTTTTTAGGTTGCAGATTTTGATAACTTTGTTAGCTGTTTTTGGGTAGCAGATTTTGATAACCCAAGGTTTTGGCAATAATATTTGTCCTGATAAAACTTAGATAAGTATGAGAAAATCTATAATAGAATGTAAGTGTACCAATCTGGTTAATAAAGTACTTCATTGTATCTGGATAACCATTTTTTAAATCTAGATCTTGTTAATATAGTACTTCATTGTATATGGATAACAATTTTTGATGTGAAATATGTAGAACAATTTTTCATGTCAAACTGTTTATTATTTCAAAATAAGATTGACCTGTGACAGTGAACTTCAAAAAGAAACAATGCAATTCTAGGAAATACTGCAGCTTCTTTCATGGCTTCTTCTCCTAGTCATGGATTTATCTCTAGCAACATTGATCTCACTATGGCTTGAGCTAACAGAAAAAGGTGGTATTGAATGACTCTGTCTACTGCATCTGATTGGTTGATTAGGGAGCTTGAATCTAACTCCCATGCAGAACATTGGTCTTCAGCCCTTATTTGCCAATCTGAAGCCCAGTTTGATTTTCCTGAAGCGTTTTGATTCTGAGTGGGTTTGAGGTTAGAAGATCTTCTGGAACCTCTGAGGCTTAGCTTTTGTAGTGATTTGATGAGGCTCTGAGCTATGCCACCACCTCCACAGCCTTTGGTAACTGAATGTAATCTTTTAAAATCTGAGTTCTCCCTTAATTTATAAGGTAGCTTATCTTCTGCAGTCACACTGTCACTATTATTTTCTTTTTCTGTGATGCTACCATTGATTTTGTTCCTCATGCATGCCATGTCTTCTTCAAGGTTTATAAGTCTAGAATTTGTTTCATCCATGTCAGACTTCAAATTGGATGCTTGGCCAATGACTGAATTCTGTTTCAGTAGAAAGCCCAAAGAAGAATCTCGGCCCTCATGCTTTCTTCTTTCACTTTTGTTTAATGGGTGTGGCATATCATGTGCAGATGGTTTCTTGTTGTTGCTTACGTTTCTTTCTAATGTGAGAGCCTAGTGCTACTGCTTCTTGGCGGTACCCTGGTGATCTGAGAAGTGGGTGTACGGTTTGCCTGCAGTTGATGTATGTACATGGCCTGCACTATCATTCACAATGGCATGAAGTCGTTCTGGACTCCATGAAAGCAAGCAAGTCTCCTGTGATATCTTTTGGCGGTTGAGGGTTTTGCAAATGTCCAATCTCTCTGCATTTGATGTCTGTGGATGGTTCTGTGTAATGACTCCACCTTATTAAATTACAAAAATTACATACATCATAAAAAAAATTACCGTAACTATAAAGTTTCTGCACAATATTGAATTCTTGGTATACACCGAGGTCTAGATTTTGTTGTAATCACTATTATACTAGCATCAACACTTTAATTCAGAGGGTATGGTTCCATGCTTGGTGGTCCAAGCGGCTTGCAAATAGATTCCAATCTGCTTTTTATGCTTTTGCCATCACCTCGCTTGCTTTCACGCCCCCAAGCCTAAAAGTAGTCTTTCAACCGCTCTTGGCGAGGTGAGGCACCACTGAACACTTTCTTTTCAACAATACTTATGTTCGTGGACTACGCCTAACCACTTACTCCTACTTAGTTTTTGTTTCTCAACCAAGTATTATTTCTTTATCTTTTATACCAATGAAAACCCATACACATTCATTATCAACAACAATTATAAACTATGAACACAATTGCACAGTATAAAGGGAGCGGAAACTCTGTGAACAATGAGTCTGCCCAACAATATATTATACAACAGTTTTTACAAGCTTTTACAAGTATACTTGGTAAGTCCAAGTTTCATACTTAGCCAATTTTACAATCCAAGGCAAAACTCGGTTACCTAGCTCGTCGACACCTCCGCACAATCGCAACATGACTCACCAACGTTTCGTTCACCTTGTTTCATGTTCGTGTTGATTGCCCAACTCGGCCGCACCTCCAAGTCGCCACAGAGAGGCGCCTCCAACCGAGACACACCTCCGTCCACAATCTCAACACTTCACCAAGTCACCGTGCACACTTGCACGACGGGCGGGCGCTCACTCGAGTCACCAAGACACCCATGTCAAGTCGTTGCACAAACCTTCGCACAAACTAGGCGCCACACCCATGCACGCCACAACCGTCCGTCGGGCGCCACACACCTGTGCACGCCTTCACCCAACCACTGGGCACTCCTGCCCGCACCTTCACCCACATTCGAGACAAAGTGAGTCACCTCCGTGCAACCGTGCCCAAGAATGGGCGCATCCAAATCTACGCCTTCCTCTTAGTACTGCGCACTAAATCTGCGCCTTTCTCCCATCGAGCGAAGAAGATGAGCGAGTGATTGATGGTGAAATGAGCTCCACGCTCATCCAATATATACACATGCGTAGGGTGAAGTCTAGCTGCCCAACTGACTCGCCCAACACCCCAACGCCATCGCAAAAGCTTCAACGCACCGTCCGCTTTGCCCACGTTCAAAGGTCGGCCTCCATACATGTTCGCACGTGCTATCATGCCTATAAACAAGCTCGCTCTCCCTTCCCTTGTGCGCATAAGTATCATCGCACTACAGGAAGAGCTCACATCCCGTAACCGCAGTTCGTTCATCTCGTCTGTCGCTCGTTCAAGCCTCACCCGTGCGCACGCCTGTTCACCCGCGCACCCAGGAACTATAGGTCGTTACACTTGCCATGCCTGCCGCGAATGTTATTAACTCTACCCGCTTCATCTAGTATGTGGCCCGGGCAGGTTGTCCGATCTCATCAGCCCACTTGGAAACCCCGCCCTCATCGACTGTGCATGATATCTCCCGCGATCCAACAAGGGAGACCTTCTCATGACTTACGTCTTCTTTGGAATGCGATGAGATTGACCTCCTTTGCTTGGCAGCTCTCCTGCAGAGCCTGCTCTGGTTTACCCCTTCCATTAGCAGCTCCAGTATACTGGGCACACAGAATTACGTTCAAGTTGTCAGTATTGTTCAGACTCAGGTTTTGGCAACGGACAAGACCTTTCAGGTAAATTGTGTTTCTGTAGAGCTATTACATGCTTACCTTCTTAAACATTCATAGCTGGAAGCGCTACATGCTCACGAGTTGCTCTAATCATGTTTTCTTTTTATGTGGGTTCATGCTCCTCGCAGGATGTTCCGGGTACAGCTATGGCTCTTAACTATTTCAAAAGAAGAGGTGCTCCTTTAGTGGCAATTTCGACATCTCCCGAGTAAGACATGTTTGGGTTGGAATCTTACTCACATTGTCCCTTTTTCTTGGCTGTCTCAGTTATTGTGTATTTGTTTTATGGGTCGCATTAATCGAATACCTTATGGCTATGATACCATGTAGGATGCCTGTTGACTGCCTCGAATCTCTCGGCTACAACTGGTGGAAAGGCGCACCTACAGCGTAGGGCTTTAAGGGTTTCCACGTAAGAGTTCATCCCGACCTCGTGCCCTCGAGCTGAAGGATTAAGGTTTAGGGTGATCTCTAGGTCTCGATACTCTGCATATTATATGGCTTCTTGGTCTTAATGACAGCATATAAAATCAAATGGTTAGGGTTTCAAGAGGTTTTCCCCAAGTTTGTCGAAGGATCTTCCCTTGTGGGGTTTTCTTCTCTGTAATATTTGTTAATAAAGGGCATTGTTCCCTTTACGAACTCGGTGCTTTTTGCTGCACAGGAATATCTAGACTCTCTCTAGTTTATTATTTTTGTAATTATACTGGAATTTCCAGGTTGAAGAACTATATAGAATTTTCTGAGTTATAATGTGGATGACCTGGTGCATAGTTGGGACTATGCCCACCTGCATCGGACCCTTTTCTATGTTGTGTAAATGTAATACCTTTGTTTGGTCATTCTTTTATGCTTGCGCAAATATTTGTTGGGACTGTTCAAATTTCAAGGAAGTATTGCGTTGAAACAATGTATTTTAAGCTGAAATGTGGCCTCGGCCAGGATAGAGTTCTGTTCTTTGCCTATAAAATTGAATGTCAGATACAAAATCTTTTGATAACTGCATTTGCGTTTTTGGCTTTATTCTTACTGTGCACGATTCTGGTTTGTAAATATCGGAGCGTGTTCATACAGGGTCAATGTGTTAATGTTTTCCCTCGGCACCAATTTATTTTATAAGATTGCCTTATGTTTTGCAAATCCTATGGCTTTATAATCATGAGGGTTTCATCCCTCGAAAGGTTTAGTTATGACCCAATAGGGTTCCACTCTTATCCTCCAGACTCAGGGATTCTTGGACTCATCCGCAGTTCATAACCCTGACCATGGGGCAGAGCGACCCTTCTTTCGCATACCCCAGACTTGTTATCTGCTCCAAAACATGGTTAATCTGCTTCTACATTTGTCTTTAGGTTACGTACAAACGAGACATCTATTATCAGTTCTTTATTTAGTCATGCGTATGAGAAAGCATTTTCCGCTTCCGTTGTTTTATTTAGGAACTGTACATAGTCCTAAGGTTCTTATATTATCATATAGTTCTAATATTTGAAAATACATTAGCCCACGTGGCCTAGTTCATTTTTCCTCACTATGGTCTTATCTTTCATTTTCGCATTGAATGGAATTGCAAAAGAATTATAACTTTTTCTTTGCAACAGAATTATTCTACAAGCAATCTTTAGACTGTCGGAATGGAGTTTTTCAACAAAATAGAAATCAACTTTCCACTCTGAACAAAGTTTTTTTTAAAAAGAGAATATAAACTAATTTCTTAAATGAGAATGACCCTCCTTGACAGTTGCACTTGCTACAAGTATCTTTTGGAAATAGTAAACTCTGTATATAAAGAAAGTATCTGAAACTTGCTATATTTATTTTGCTTATAAACTCTAGGAACTTGTTGCTCGTAGAAGAATAACACTTCTAATTCAGTTCAAATATTAGCACAGTCTTCGGTTGGTACCACATACCTGAGTTGCTTCCAAGTAAGTAGCTCTAGAGGAAGAGATCACCTCTGATTCTGTAGCTAGTCAAACCACCTGACAATGAGATTGTCTTTCGAAACCAAATCTCCCCCCTAGCTTGTTGAAAGACATACAATATTTTGTAGGTTTCTCGTGCTCTGCACCCTTGCTATTTGATCATCACGAGACATAGCAAGCTTTTTCCCCTTTTCCACTGCCTGTCTCTACAACATAGTTTTTTTCCTCCCCTCACTTCCTTTTCCTGGAAGCCCTCCACGGTTAGGGGAGGTAGTTATGGTTCCAACAACTATTTCTTTTAACTTCCCTCCTTAGAGGTTACATGATCTCCTCTTCACTAGGAAATCATTTCTCATTTTCATTCAATAAAATAAAAATTTTAATTAATTCAAACAGATAATAACCATCATCCTTCAGTTTGTTTTCACTATGGTAAATAAAATATTTACAACATTTTGGTGATATTACATCTCCCC
>APFE030689395.1:0-10079 GCA_000404065.3 Pinus taeda | reverse complement strand
AAGTCTTGATTTCACCAGCATTTACCCTAAAAAATGTTCAGCTTCTAACCTCCCCAGCAACTAACCCAATGCCTCAATTTATAGTGCAATGGAGGGAAGTTACTAGGTCCTCTTTCAAAGGGATAGAATCCTCCTTCAAAGGGATAGCTCCTCCTAACAAGGGATTAGCTCCTTCTCTTTTGGGATGCATGAACCACCTTGGAGCGAACAATCCACGTCAAAATTCCTTCTAGAATCATCTAGAATTAACCGAAAGTGAGTTTGTTAAGATAAAAATTGTGCCTTTTGACTTTCACAGGGGTACGAACCCTCCCCTTTACAGACAGAGCGTATAAGTACGCAGGTAATATGAACAAAGGGTGCGGGCCCGCAGGCAAAAGTGAGAGAAAGTACTAAACCAAAGTTACATTGTTTTTTGATGTCTTTCTCTCATTTCCAAAGCTTATTTTGAAGAGCTGAGGTCTGAGACTTGCTTAGGAGGATAGTACAAGTGATGATAGACCCATACTGACTGCAAATAATCAAGGTGACGATATTTTTGTGTAACATCTTGTCAAACAAAATATTCCACATAAGTAAACGGGTTCGAGGAGCAGCTTTGAGCTTCCAGAGTAATTTCCATGCAGGGTTGATATCCTAGGGTTTGTAAGGTTCCATCAACCTTAGATATCCCTCCTTGGGAGAATAGGATCCGTGCTTGGCAAACGCCTAGACAATCTCATTCGGCCCTTTTGTTAGCCGAATATGTGCCTGGGTAAGTGCTTCTGTGTAATCATACCAATCTTGGTGCCATTGAATATGAATGTCCAGATCTTGAGCCATTTTCCAGGCTTGCTGAAGTAAGGTAGAGTTGTTGTCTCCAATATGCCTGATATGAGTGATATCCCTGTTATGTAAATACCATAACAACTCTGTTGGCAACCTGTGCGCATTGCCACAACCAATCCATGGGTCCGTGCCTATACAGACTGCATTGCCCTCCATGATTCTCCATGTTATACCTTCCCGGATGAGAGGAATAACATTGATTACTGCCTTCCATATGTTGGATGTGATGTTGTTCACCCTGTGCTGTTGTCTGAACCAGTCCATCAAATCCACAAGCTAGATATATTTAGCATGTGCAACCCAAGTCCAAAGGCTATTTGTAGTAATAAGTTGCTAGCCGAGCTTTGCCGCCAGAGATTTGGAGAATAAGTCTAGCCTCTTAATTCCCTAACCGCCCCATCTCTTGGGCTTGGCAATCGTGTCCCATTTGACCCGGTTAGTTTCCTTTCCAAAGAAATCTGCTGCATAAGTTTTGTAGTCTGCTCAATATACCCCTTGGGATCCAGGCAAGATCCATCCAAAATACTGGTGTGGCTTCAATCACAGCCTTTATAAGTACTAATCTTCCGGCACGAAAGAGATATTTATGATACCATACATGTAGTCGCTTCTCCACTTTTGCAATGAGCCAGGTCCAGTCAACGATCTTGTATCCATATGGCTTAAGCCTGAAGCCCAGATATTTCAGTCCATCCTCTAATTTCTGTAATGTGAAGGGGAAACACTGAGTAGTGAACACAATCTCGTGTTGTGTGCATCCAAAGGTTGTAAGTGTAGACTTATCATCATTGATAATCATCCCCATTGCCTGCTGAAAAAGATTGAAAATGTTCTGTAGGATCGAGGTATCTCCAATGCTACCATTTAGGAAAATGAGTACATCATCAACGAATAACAGGTGGGTAAGTATATAGTTCTTAGTGATCTTGATATCAGCCAAGAGACCCCTGCTCTGTGCCGATATGATGGCTCTACTCATTCCTTCCATGATAAGTAGGAAAAGTAGAGGGGAGAGTGGGCATCCCTGCCTGAGTCCTCTCTCTGAAAGGAAAAAAGGTGTGGCTTCCCCATTTATTAATACACTATAAGGTACATCCATGATACAACACATTATCCATTTAATATATGCATAAGGAAAACCAAGATGAGTAAGCAACCGTCTAATATAGAGCCAATTTGTTCTGTCAAATGCCTTGGATAGGTCCACCTTCAGTACCATGCCTTTTAGTTTCCTCATCAGAACCAAATGGAGGAGTTCCTGGGCTATGACAATAGCCTCATGTATCTGTCTATGCTAAAGGAATGCGAACTGTTCAGAGGATATGTGGTTGGAAAGTATAGGTTTCAGGCGATTTGCGATGATCTTGGCAATGATCTTATACAGACAGTTGCAAAGTGATATGGGTCTAAAATCATTGAAGGAGGAAGGATGGTTGGATTTTGGGATAAGGGCTATAATGGTGGATTTGATGGCAGATGAAATTCTACCCTCCTTCTGCAGTCCTCCACAATTTTGAGCAGGTCATCCCCCAAGATTTCAAAGAAAGCAATATAGAATTCAATTGTCCAACCATCCGGGCCGGGGCTCTTGTCCTTCTTGAACCATTTGATTGTTGCCTCAAGATCTTCCTTCAATACTTCCTTCATCAAATCCTCAGCATCCTCCTATTCCACGAATCTAGGAAAATGTTCAGCAATCCGCTTAATTTCCATAATATTAGTAGCCCTAGGAGCCTTGTATATGCTTTTAAAGTGCACAGTGGGTAAACTAGCCAGATCCCTCTGTGTTGTAACTAATTATCCCTGATCATTTTGAAGTTCACAAATGGTATTTATGGCTTTCCTACCATTGGCAAATTTATGGTAGAACTTGGTATTATCATCACCTTCAGTGAGCTAGATAGCCTTGCTCCTAAGTCTCCAGCTCTCCTCTCTTTCCTTCAGAATTTGGGACCGCTTCGTGATGAGGGAGGTGTAGTGTTCTTTTTTTTCTTGTGTTACGAAAGTGCCATCCAAGGAGTCCTCATTTGTGGCGATGGCCAGCTTTTCTTCTTGTAGAGTGTTATCATCATTCTTCTGCTTTTGATGTGCCCAGACTTTAGAGATCCCCTTCAGTTCTCTCAGTTTGCGGATGAATCCTTCAGTGTGGTCCTCGTGTTCCGATATAGGATTGGATTGCCAGAAGTCAGTAACCATCTGAATGTATGAAGGGTCCTTGAGCCAGGAGGCATTGAATTTAAATGGGCCTTTTGTTCTCTGATTTATGTCTTCCAGCTCCATATATATAGGTTGATGATCAGATATACCTCCAGTTCCAACCAATTGTTTGATACGAGGATGTGTGTTTAAAAATGCTTCTTTAATGAGATATTTGTCCAGCCTCCTAGCCAAACTATGATCTCCACTTTGATTATTTGTCCATGTATGTTGTATCCTGGCAGATGGGATGTTCACCCACTGATGCTCCTTCAGCAAGGTTGAGATCGTATCAGTTAAGCCATCAACTTGAGCCAGATGACCCCAAGATTCACTAAACCCGAATGAGAAATTTAAATCCCCACCAAGTATGATGTTGTCAACATGCTGGAAAATCTGAGTCTGATCTTCTCCAAAAATTTTCCCTATCCAGACAAGGTCCATATATATTGATAACACGAACATCTGTTTCCAAAGAGGAGGCATATATGTCTGCACCAATATATCCCCTACCTCCTCAGATATTTATGAGATCTACAGATTTGTTACAATATCCAATGGCAATGCCCCCTGATCTCCTAGTCGCGTTAAGGGCGTGGAAGGTCCAATTCGGCATCCATGAATTAAGGATGGTAATAAGGGTTTCACTTGAACATAGCGTTTCTTGTAAAATAATGATATCCACCAGATTCGAAGTGAGGATCCGCCTGAGTGCTAGTTTTTTGGGAGGGCTAGCAATCCCTCTACAATTGAAAGAAAGAAACTTCATGGAGGATGTGGTAGAGGGCCATTCCTTGCTCTAAGTGCCCTGTCAATGGTTTGTTGTCACCCAAGGGCGACCTCCTCTCCCGTCGTGTGCCTAGCTCTAGTGAGAAGAGATGAGCGCCCCCTGGTGGGTTTATGAGAGGCAGGGGTAACCTCCAAATCCAATCCAATCACATCACAACCTCTATCCCTTGATCTGGAACGAAAAGAGTAATGGGGGGATACAGAGGGAGAGGGGAGGGGTAACGAGGGGAGGGAGGATGAAGTAAGAGATGGATGATAGGGGGTGGGAGGGGAAGAGTGCAACGTAGGGAGGTGTGGGCAGCCCGTCCCTGAGTACCTAAAGGCGATTTCTCTAGAGGGAAGTGGAGTCAGATGGTGATGAGAGGGGAGGGGATGCAATATAGCTTATATGTGATGCAATTGCAGCAGTAAAACCAGATGAAGGAGTAGAGAGAGAGGAGGATGTAGATGACATACCCGGTGGAGGGATGTCCTCCTTGGCCGGACAGGTGCTCGATGGTGGAGGAGAGGATGAAGGGCTAGTAGCTTTGAAACCCTTGTCAGTGCCTGCTTCATTTGTTGCCCCTCGAGTGTCCTCTGCATCCATGTCATTCTTCGCCAAATTGGTATCTGTGTTGGGTAGAGTAGGGCTGTCTCTGGTCTGCTTCGTCTCCAAGTCCTGTGTTGTATTCTTGTTCTTGCAATTGAGAGGACAGTCCTTGAATAAATGCCCCGCCTTATGGCATCTCCAGCATCGATATGGTATGCCCTCATAGTCAATCATTTGCTTGCGGGAGGTATTCCTCCACTGAATAGTAATGTGCTCCTGCAGGCCTCCCCGAATGTCCAAATTGATGAGAATCCTGGCATATGCCATCATACCCGTGGAATGGTAAGATTTGTCATATTCCATATAGGTGCCGATAGCGTTTCCAATCTGCCTAAAAATATCCTCAGACCAGTATTGCAAGGGAAGACCCGAGAGATCGGTCTCCGGTCCAATACCAATTTTCTCGGTCTCCGGATCGAAAAGAGGCATCAAGCGTTTCAATAGAAACGGGGCATGCTCAAAATTCCAATAGGAGGACAAAACCCCGTTTGTATGGTCGGCTCGAGCAAACCTCATTGCGAACCATCCCCTCATGAAAGTCTGCACAAATGGGATGTCCACCAGGTGGTGCCCCCAAACCTTAGATGCCCAGGTCTTCAGACGAACAACCGTATAATTCCGTCCTCTGATGCGTTCTACCAAGACCTTGTCTGCAAATTCCATTGTTTCTCCCCACTGAATGTCCTCTTCCAACCTGAGAATAATGTCGTCTGCCTTGGACTTGTGGCACCTGTATTTCTTCTTAGATCCCTCATAATGAGAATGAAACGGTACCTGAACCGAATTAGGGCCCGAGGATACAGGGGTAGGGTTAGGGTTTGACGAGGAGGGATTAGGGTTCCCGGCGGTGGAAGGTAAGGAACTGGCAAGCGGCGGAACGACGGTGAAACTGCCTGAAGGTGGAGCAGAGGAAGCCTAGGGAGGTAAGCCGACAAACAAGGGAATAGAACCGGTGTGCGTAGCCTATGGGTCAACCTATCAGGGCGACACCTCAGAAACAGGGAGGTCTAAACCAGGGTTAGGGTTTAGACAGTCAGAAATGAAACCAAGGGTAGTCGGGGAGGACAGAGGTGTTGAGAGTGACGACTATGTGGGCAGTTCATCCAGGAGAACAACAACATGAGGCTGTGACGGCTCCGCATAAGAGAATGTAGAAAAATTTCCGGAGAAGCCAGAGCTATACATACCTACAGATGTGGAGTACGTGGACTACGAGATGGAGACTGATTCCAACGGATCTTCTGAATAATCAACGGCATCAAGGTCATCCATGTTGACAGCTGCCAAATTATGCATTTTATTCATATTAAGTTATTATTTTATTTAGTTTTTTAATTAATATAATAGTATTACAACAAAATAACTCCAAGGGTTAGCTCAATCAATTGAGTCTATATTGCTAAGTGTCTCGCCGATCGAGAGGTCACAGGGTCAATTCACCTCGATGCCCTTGGGGTTATGCCTTGATAGTCTGGCCAATGGGATTTGATTTTTACTTTTAAACTACTTATTTCAAAACTATTATTTTTTGGGAAGGTTTTTTGTTGTTGTTTATTTAGATGATGCTTTGATTTCAATTAGACTTTGTTAGGATGAACCACACTTGTTGGTTCAAACGCATCACAAATGAATTATGATGTGTCTTTCACTGAAAACTATTCCCAATAAACTTGATATACATCATACAAACCTAAATTCAACAAAAATAAAACATCTTAATCATTTGAGACATGTGTTAAAAAAATTGCAGCATAAAAAGTTACTTATAAATCTAAAAAATTGTTTATTTATGAAAAAAGAATTTTTTCCTTAAAATTTGTAATATTCTAAAAAAATACCCCAAAATAGATTCTAAGAAAATGAAAACAATTTTAGAATAGCTTATTCCAAATAAAAAAGAGTTCATGGTTAGGCGAGTTCATGGTTAGGCTAATTTTTATAAAAAAATAATTAGAAATTCAATGGCATTTGTTTACCATTAACTACATGTAAGAGAAAATGAGAATATCAAAATAATGCACCTATCTCAAATATGTGAAGAGGGCATCTAGCACATCGAGGAAGTACGTTCGCAGAGGGCGCAGCGAACGTGTCGGCTCATGAAGAGTCAAACACACGGGGTTCCGTTGTGTAGTCGATTTTAAAATGGTGTCTTGTCGAATTTTTCGAACAAAATTTCTCCGAAAAATCGTTTTCAATGCTCAGCTATTCGGTAAACTCATGGAATATCAAAATTATCTCAATAAAAATTATTTGCTGAATTCATGGAATTGTAAATTTTAAAACAGGATTTAAAAAAAAAAAAACAAAATAACGGCCATCATAATTTAGTGGAAAAGTTATGACCAACAGACTTCAAATATGAGATGATCAAATATTCTGAAAGAGAATGGACGCCCACCTCATATTCTGAAAGAGAATGGACGCCCACCTATCTAGAGATGAGTTTAATTGTGCATAGAGATGAGTTTAATTGTGCATACAGAAATTAGTTTGTAAATTCAAATTGCAATATGAGAAAAATATAAAAATATGGAAATTCAATGCAGAGTATGGCTGTCTGGACATTTATTACAGTAGGGGCTGAGGGATCTTTAAAGTTAGACATGAAAAACAACAGTATCTCTAGCGCTGACGCCTAATTCGCAAACCAATCATTTGACAGTGATGATACTGCATAGCCTCCATAATTTCCTTCAGCTTGAATTCCACCTTCGTTCTGGCCATGAATATTGACAAATTGGTTCATGTTATGCTCACGAATGTTGATAAATTGGTTCTGGTTATGATCATGAATATTGACAAATTGGTTCTGGTTATGATCATGAATATTCACAAATTGGTTCTGATTCTGGTTCTGTTCAGGAATATTAACAAATTTGTTTTGGTTCTGGGCACGAACATTTTCAAACTGGTTCTGGTTGTAAAAATAATAATCCAGAGGAGATTTTGGATCAGGAAATTTTTTCTGCGTATGTATCTCAAGGGGCATCCCTGCCGAGTATGCTGGACGTTCGAATCCCAGTGCGCCTCCCACATCAACCCCATTAATAGGGTTCTGACTGAAATCTTGAGCAGGATTAGCTGTGGCTATTTCAGTGTGGGTTCTTGCCTGACTTCCCTGCTGCCAACTAGGATGTTGACCCTGTAATGGGTTGCCAGCATGATTGCTATACCCCGCCTCCATTCTTCTCCTTTTAATGCCCTCGAACTGATTAGAAAGGCCTCCATTCCTGTTGAAACTCTGGTACTCTGCTTTGGAATTGGTGATCGCGTTCTGCATTAAAATTGTGAAATTGGGTTTTCTTTCCTGGTGTCTCCAATTGTCTGGGTGGAAACTGTGGAGGGATGTTCATGGCAGATGATAACCTGGGAGGTTTATGGACATTGAATCCATTCATTTTTGCTGCAGTAATGCTGGGCTGTGCTTTATTCAGTAACCAGTCTATAGTTTTTGCACCGCTTTTGAAGCCCAACGAACTGATGAGCTTTAACAGAGGATCCGTTGCCATTTCTAACAGCCAATCCACGGTCTCTCCCCCTCTGTTAAACCCTAACTCTCTGGTAAGCTCTACTAGAGGTCTGGTTTCGCTTGGCAGTGACAAATGTACTGCCTGTCCTGCTCCACCGTTCTGCGAGTCCAGTACTTGTTTGAATTTTAATATGCGTTCGGTTCCCATTCCCATTGATAATAACCAATCAATGGTTTGTCCACCCATGGTATAGCCCATCACCTCTGTCAGCTCTACCAAACCCTTCATATTCTCTGGTAACAACCAATTCACTGCACGCCCATGAGATCTCAACTTCAACTCATTTTTAATTTCATCCAACTGTTTAATACAGTGAGCAGGCATTTGCACTCTCAAACTGTCCCTACTACAAGATTGGAATTCCTGCGGCTGCGACTCCTCGCGTTCATTCCTAGATCTTCTCTTCCTGTTGGTCATGGCTACTAGATCAGAGTACAACCCAAAATTTAAATCCCAATTTGGCTGAGCCCACTGTATCTTGCAACACAAAGAACGTGATGCTCTCACGGCGACATCTCACATTTTCAAAATACTATCCAGTATTAAATTATTAATATGGATTTATCAACGAGTTCAAGTTTAGGGCGCTAAAAATTGGAAGTATTTTTTGGGATAGATATGGACATAAAATAGATGTCGGCTATTTTAATAATTATAATTATTTATTTAAATATATGTCTGCTATTTTAATAATTATAAATATGTATTTAAATATTTTTATTTTTACTTTTAATCTATTGAAAATGTTTACATGTTTGTTTTTTTTAATACTGAAATTGTTTTTTTAATACTAAAATTATGTGTATTATGAATGGTGTCTGGTTCAATTCATGATTTAGGGTTAAAACCCAAGAGATTAAGTCATTAATCCGCCATAAACACTTACTACAATAAGGCTCAAATGTCATAAATAAAGATTTCTTTGATGAGTTGGGTAAGGACTTTCTTGATTAGTTGGGTATATTTTAATGCGGGTATACTTTAATGGGTAGTTGGGTATACTCTAATGTGGGTAGTTTAATTAATAGAGGAAATGATTATTTTCTAAAAGCTTTTTCTAAATTTCAGGAGAAAATTTTAAAATCATAAATTTAACTTGTTAGTGTCTCAAGGGTCTTTTAAGGTGTTGAATCTATTTATGCATTCAAAAAGGTATTTTAAACAATAAGAAATCACAATCTTACTAAAAATGTATTGTCAATTCTGGTCAAAAAGTCATTTCATCAAATAGTTAAAGTATGTCATAGTCTAATTCATAGTTTAGGGTTAAAACCTAAGAAATTTGGAATATAAATGGTGTCTCAAGGTTTTTTTAGGGTGTTGAATCCATCTATACATTGTGCATTTTAAACAATAAGAAATCAAATAGTTAAAGTACGTCATAGTCTAATCTATAATTTAGAGTTAAAATCTAAGAAATTTGGAATATAAATGGCATCTCAAGGTTTTATAGGATGTTGAATCCATCTATACATTGTGCATTTTAAACACTAAGAAATCAAATAGTTAAAGTACACCACAGTCTGATCCATAATTTAAGGTTAAAACTTAATAAATTTGAAATATAAATGACGCCTCAAGTTTTTTAGGGCATTGAATCTATCTATACATTATGCATTTTAAACAATAAGAATCACAATCTTACTAAAAAAATATGTGTTGTTAAATTAAAAAAAAACATTTCAACTATTAATTAATCTACCCCAGAACCTAATCCATAAATTAGAATTAAAATCTAAAAAAATTATCTGTCAATCAATAATATTGAAATTCAAAATCCATAATGACAATATCATTAATAAGTTGGGTATGGTCCCATCAATGCTTTGGAGTTAAAAGAAACTTAAAACTTAAGACCCTTAATCCATAATATTGGAGTTCAAAACCAATGGGTATTTCAGTGATGTGGATTCATTTCCATATGATATGTTTGGCTAAAAGAATACACACAATATTGATGGTTGCTATATGGTTAAAATTCAAATCCATGGATGGTAAATAAAAGCAATGGATTATTGTCTTGCTCCATAGTTTAGATATGAAATGTTACAAATAGGATTCTAATGAATAGTGTTAGGTTTCATATGTGAATATATTTTTTTTTTAGAATATGTTTCATATTTTAGGGGTTAGGTATAAGATTT
>APFE030689393.1:0-37168 GCA_000404065.3 Pinus taeda | reverse complement strand
GCTCCACTTGGGATGGCAGCTGCTGCTCCGTGGAGGTGCCAAGAACCGCAGAACTTTGGGAGAGCAGACAGTGCCTCCTCCCATTGGGCAATGGAGTCATCATCAACACAACTCTTGACTTATTTTCAAACTGAAACTGAACTCAAACTGAAAATAGCTTAACAATCTTCAAGCAAACTAAAACAAGATGTTGCCCTTATGGCTGGCTTATTTATTTACAAAGCTACTCTACTTTTCTGTACAAACACTAGATCAGGTAATCCTAAAATGCCAAATTAGCCATTTAAGTAAACCTGAAAATGAAGCCGCTTGAGAATGCTGCCACGAAGACACAGATGTAGTTGCTGGAAGCCCTTCATGCACGTACTGACCCTGGTCACGGAAAAGACAGCCTGATTTGTCAATCAAACTGAAAAACATGTCCATATATGCCGCAATAGGATCACGGAAGACAGACTCTGTCTGTTGGCTGCCCCAACTCTGCAATGCATACTTCCAGCTGCACATTGTCAATATAAATATCTGTAGGCAAGTCTATGACTTCTTGTTTCAATGGAGGAATGATTTCCAAAAACTTTTTAGGGTCTTGGAAATCATATGACTGAATCTGGTCATTTAACCATTGAATATCATCTTCAATTCTTTCAACAATTAACTCGCAAAATTCAGTTTTGAGGACCGTTAAAGATTTCAACAAATGAAGCAAGGCACTGAAAACATCGTCATCAAATTCAGTATGTGCTAAATTATTTCTTATTTCTTCTAAAGCTTCACACACGGCAGGGTCTGCCACATACCCTTCCATTGCATGAAAGGATCAGCAAGCACTGGACTATCTGGATCACGTTGGAGTCGCCAGGTGAATGGTTCAGCCTGCATAAGTATCTGAGTGTTGTCCACCATCAGCATCAGATCTGCACCTTGATTGCATGTACTGGGACAAGACAATCAACAAATTGAATGTTCTCCCCAGTATGGTCGCCACTATGTTAGCGCTTGAAATTTCACCTCAGGCTGAGAAAGGTAAACCTTCAAGGCAACATCAAACCATTCAGCCTCGTAGTTAGCCCTACGAGGCAGGAGAAGGCTCTCTCTGGTCAAACTCGGTGGATTTTTCAATAGGATGAGTTGACCAATTAGAAACACTGATATTAGGCTAGTAAACTGATAAGGAGGGTTGATTTGGGGTTTTTAATTAAATAACGGGGTTTTTCTGGGCTGCATGGGCAAAATCACAGCTTGAACAGAGAAATATAATGAACAACACAAATTATCAACTGAGGCAAGGTAGGCAAGAAATTTAGCACCAAATCGCGACTAAATGGGATGGCAAGACTGGTGAGGAGCTGACAAGGGCAAAAAATAACTTTGAATCCTTGTCAAACAGAGGAAAACATTAAACATGAACAAACTTATAGGCAGAGCATATAATACTATGAATTCTACCTAAACACTTCATTTGCTCAATTAGAAATGATCATGAAGTGAATGAAACATAACAGTTTACATATGCGACAAAGGGAAAACTTATGCTAAATTAACACACCACATGAATCTCAGAAATCAGAGCTGTGAAATTTTCATTAAAAATCCCTCTGTCAAAGACTGTACAATGGAGCTTAGTTCTCCTCCAGCACTCAGAAAATCTCCCCTGACTAACTCTCTCCCCTTTACAAATTATTTTTTATACATTAAATCAACTAAAACGAAAAACAACAGATCGACCCCCAAAAGCAGGGGCGTTGTTTCAACTAAAGCCATAAAAATAGAGCAGATGGAAACAAGAAACAAGAGGCGCCTTCTTCAATCCAGCGTTTTCACAGTTCAGAGCCGTCTTAATTTGGTCAACTATACAGGATATGAGGCTATTGACAGTTGCAACCGACCCTAAAGATAGCTTTGCTGTTGGCACAGAGTCGATTAAAATCTGGAAAGTCACAGTCAACAACGAGCCACTGGAGATTTTGTCATTAAAGACATTGCTACCCCAACTCGACTGTGTGCCATTAGGCAAAATAGAAAAACCCGATGGTAAAAGAGCCACGTAGTTGGGATCACCACCGTTTGAGAACGACATTCATGGCCACTACATCAACGGGAGCGTAAATAACGTAAGAGCCACATACATCAGTGCAGCTCTCCTTGAGAACAAGCACGTTACCCTGATTCGAATTCAAATTGTTGACACGCAAACAACCTATAAATGCCACTTTGCAAACTGCGCCCCAAATCTGGAAATGCGTTGGCCATTTTACTGAAATTAGGAGAAGATTTTGATAATCTGGAATAAATCCACCACATATATCGGATGGAAATCGACCCCCTACAATCTTTCTTATCCGATAATAATGGGCATATATGTTGAGCACATGAATCCACGCATCCAGGCATTTGTGGCTTTTGTTGAACGACAAAGACCCCTGTCACTTTAATGTTTTTTGTTCTTCCTAAAAAAAGGCTTGACACCCCTGAAAGCAATCCCTCTGTTGTCTCAGTTGCAGGTTCTTCTACATTCATATTTCCATATTCACAATTATTCTTAATGCTAATGGGCTCATGTTGGTTGTCATGATTTTCAACATTAGGGAGAGAATGACTTGGCAAATTGAGCCAATAAAAGTTCCTCGATAAAGGTTTTGCTAATGTATCAAGAAGCATGAGGAGAAGAAAATAAACCGGCTTTGCATTATGTGATTTTTGATATTGCATTTCAAAAACTGGAAGTGTTATTTTTGATGGCACTGATATATTTTTGTTGATTTTGTGGTATGGACAGGTCCCTTCCAAATCCCATACTGAGACCTCCACTGTAACATTTGACAGGGGACTTCGAATAAGGATGAAGCTGCAAGTCATTCTTTAGAGCTGCATTGATGTCATCTGGTGGGTGTTGCTCATTATGACTTTTCCTTCGCTATATTGAAGGAACTGATTCTTCATGCACAATGCTACCTCTTCATGCACAATGCTACCTCTTTTACATCTGACTGAAAAAATATCTTTCCTCCATTTCATAGAGATGGTCTAACCGAGCATCCTTATCTTCAAGTTTCCTCAATATCTCTAGAGAGAGGTCCTTCTCAAATTGCCTAAGAGGATGTTGATGAGGTCAAATCCGCCGATCCACGGTTTTGCAATATTCTAAGAAAAGAGCAGTCATTGGACACCACCCTGCACGCATAATTTCAACCAAGGCTTTGACTTATATAATTAGCATCTGCAACTAATGAGAAACTTTTAAATGTACCACGTGATATATATGCCTGAATCAAAATAGAAATTTTCCCATATTTATCCTCAGGGCTACCTCGCAGTTCCAAGGGGCATAACTTGTAGCGTAAAGTTTCTAGCTCATGATGCTCCCTCACATAGAACATGTGTTGCACTGTAGCCAATGAACCAATGATCCACACAGGTTGCACCTTCTCTCCTTGCGGCCTCAACTTCCTTTTTATGCAATTCACTTGACACATCCGTGTCAATGTTCAAGCAATGACCGGACAGTATAGATCCTGCAGTTTTAGAGATTTCTTTACCAACAAATCGAGAGTGAGATTGCAAAGATATGCTTAGTGATTTGTTATCCTCACGACTGATAGGAGGCAAATAAGAGTATTCAACATTGGTTATTGCAACAAGTTGAGAAAATTCTTCTAGAGGCAATCCAGGATGTACAACGCTATTCACACTATAAACTCATTCATCCAACCTTGCATTGAGTCTCACACAACTTACAAATCGAGCCAAAGTGACAACAAAAAGGCCCTGTCTCAACCCATGCTTCAAAGCAAGTTCAAATTTACGCCCAGCAAAGCTCTGAACCACATCAAACACATAAGCTTGAATTTGTTCTTGAGGATTTTGCAGCTCATAAAATGCATCGTCAGCATTCTGTTTCACAACACGATACTGGATGACGAAGTCGCTGCCAGTTGAAGAGCTGAAGAACAAATTACATAATCTGAACAGCAACATTTAATGATTTCTTCTTCAAAACCCTATTTTGAAGAAGAATCAATCTCTGACATGAGACGGAGTCTAACACATTACATAAATGAACAATTCTTGGATGATACAAATGAAAATACCTCCTTTCTATATATAGTAGTCTAAGGGGTCATAATGTAATTAGAGTCGACATAACAATAATAATGTAAGGGCACAATAATAACAATAGTGGGCTTCTATGGGGCACAATAGTGACAATATGGGCACTACATGGGTAAATAAATATAATAAGGGGGTTGTACTAATAACAATAAGGGGTTACACTAGTAGTATAGGGGCCTAACACATTTGGTCCTGAAAAGTTAGTAAGGAGAAGTTGTCATTTCTTTAATTCATGATGGTTCATGATAAACCAAAAACCATTTGGTAAATATTCAAATGAGTCAAATCTATAGAAAATAGATGGTATTATATGATGTATTTGTGTAGGAGATGCATGATTGATGGAATCCAACATCCCAAAAGTTTTTGATCCAGGTTGTACAAGTTGAAGTCCCTAATTGTTTTGTAAGCCTTACTGAGTTAGGCCTACATGTATTCATGTGATAGCACATGTAATAATGTATCTTGTATCCACTTATGTATAAAGATGTGTAATTAACAAGGGAATGTGAAGTTAGTAAGCTAGGACCAAGTTTAACATACTTATCATCAATTATAGCGGAAAGAATCAGAAAATTCATGGAATAATCAAATTTTTGCAAGTACAAAAATGACACAAAAGAAATTTCAATGAAATCCAAAACAAATACATTTATACAATCCTTGATGCAACAATGAAGAAAAGTTGGTGATAGTGCACATGGAAATATTGTAGCAACAATGAAGATGACAACAAAAGAGGAAAATAAATGATGATGGACAATCAAAGTTGAAATTTGTGTCACACATTATAACCTGGTATATCTATGAGTGAAGTATGAAAATATTATGTTCCTAAATCAAATGTGAGGTTTATGATGAAAAGTGTACTCCCATAAAGTGTGTGGTAAGTTAAAAACCATATTGATGCACTGTATAGTTTGTGGTCAGCAAGAAACCATTTAATGTAAAGGTTTGTGGTCATCCATAAATAATTAATGCAATGTAAGGTTCATGTTCAACCAAAACCACTTCATGTTGATGGAAAATAGAAACCACTTGAGGTATGATGGTTGAGGGTCACCCATAAAAAACCCAAAGGTGTAATGTCAGTGTGGTTATGGATAAACCAAGGAAAACCCAAAATAATGATGATGCAAGGGGAGTTACAGGGATAGGTATAGTCACGAAGACATGTGATGGAAGAATGGTTGAATGAACCATGTACATAAAGGACATCCTATTACACTAGTGGTTGCAATAGGTATTTACCCATGCATTTCTATGGGTGGTCATTCATTTATATGGACATCAACATCAGAAAAGTATGATGAAAATGCCAGGTTGAATAAGACATAGACATTTTTGATTGGGAAGATCATGTGTTGCAATGTAGAGACAAGTTAGGTGTGGTAAATAATTCATTTCTCCATTAAGGGGGGGTATTAGAGGTAACCGAGAAATGAAAGTTATGGATTGTATGAGTTTAAAGGTCATGTTCTAGAACTTGATGTTTTCCATGTAAAATTGAGTTATATCTAAGTAGGAGTATTTATCCTCTAGGTTTTTGTTTTTATCAGTCTATTAATATTGTTGCTATATAATGAGACACTACATGTATTTTGTGTGTGTTGGTGTGAGCCTGATTTAATAAGAATATCTCGTCTATCATTTATTTATTACCTCCTTTTTTTTACATTGAGTTTGTCCATGTAGTCTATGTAATCTATTAATTGATAAATGGAATTAACATATACATGCAACATTGACATTTGAGTCTCAATTCAATCTTAATTTAACCAATATGGTGAAGGATGACATCGATCTAGAAGATGAGATCCTGCCTTTTTCAACAGCTAATGAATTTAGAGATATGGCGTTGTATTCATTGTAGCTCTAAGTCATCCATAAAATCAAAAATCATGTTCTGATCAACATGGTGGGAAATGGCCTCACTCTCATTGTTGTTACTGCAACCACAAGAGAAAGGGGTATAACCTAGGATTCCTTTACTTTCCTCTCTCCATTAGATGTCATAATATTCTTGAAATATGTAATATAGTTAAGTTTAGAATTTATCAAGACAAAAAAATATGATTGTGATTATAATTGTGATTCCTAACTTATTTCCATCTTGTATTTTAGATATGTTGTAGAAAATGCACTAGAGAATATAAAAAGTAGCATGAAAAACTACAAAGAGGCCAAACTCTTCTTTGACTCCAAGATCACTCTGGCCAATGGGTTAAAGAATAATGAATTTACTTTCATGATATATCTGTTGGTTTTTGGATGATCATATAATCTAGTGGATGAAGCAATACTTGAAAACCAAAGGAGACAATCTAGAGAGAACAAGAAAATGAAGAAGAAGAGGAAGAAGAAAATAATTGGTGGACATTCTTTATAGCTCTTGTGAATGAGGTCATCGTGATGCTATTGGTATGTTATGATGTTAATGTGTTGGTTGAGATAGAGCAGGAAATGCAGATCATTAAAGTGAAGTTGCAACATTGGATCTCGAGGCAAGAGCATGTTGTCATATAGGTTTGTATATTGGGAATGTAGGTATGTAGGTTAAGGATTGTTATATGCATTATGGTTATGTGTATGCCTTTCATTCTATTGATGTTGTGGTTACATACATGATAGATGCTAGTTGATTAGTGTATTCATATGCACATGTGTTGGATAGTCATGAACGATAGTAACCTATGGTTATATGAACTGCTATTATTGTTTTATGTTAGATAACTTGATGATTATGTTATGTGTTGTTGATGAGTATGTTATAGGTTAACTTGTTGTTGCTATATGATAATTAGCTTGATGATTAGGACTTATGTCGTTGATGAGCATGCTATATAACTTATTGTTATTATATGTTAGTTAACTTGATGATTAAAGTTCTAGAATTGATATCTTGATGTTACATGTATCATACTAATTTGGATTGGCCTATGCAGATGGTTAGGGTTATGACATTCAGGTATGAGTTAATATGTTGTGATATTATGTCATACTAATCTAGACTGTCTTTGCATATTTGATTATTATGCATGAACAACCAATGTTTATGAGCTTATGATGTGAACATGTTAATTAGTGTTATGGATAACATGATATTATTTGTGCTTGAGTTGATGTATTTTAAAGTTATATCGTGCTAACTAAATTGATTATGCAGACAAGATAAACTCCCTTGAGATACACTAAGGTATGAGTTTTCTTATGTAGTATACTTGGCGCTTCATTGTTGATTATGTCTTCTATTTGGTGTTTGAGTGTTTGGTGTCTATTATGTCGTCTAGTTGATTTATTTGACACGGTACATTTATAGTTTGTTGAATGTTTGATTTATTGCATGATATGAGTATGAGTCTATAGGATTGCATGAAGGAATGATCTTGTTTTAAGATGATTGTGCTAACACATATGTGTTGAGATAGTTGATATGTACTTGAGTGTAGTAGGTGATAGTTGTAGCATTATGTCTAATGACTGTGAGTTGGATATGGATTATGACATGATTGTTAGTCTTGGTAAAGGTTGATTTCAAAGGGATAGATATGATTGTCTTGATATTTGGAACATGTGGTTGACATGTGTAAACAGTTGTAGGAAGCATTCTTGGTATTAGCATGACAAGGTAACAATTGATGTATTTATATAACTAACAGTTGGGTGATGACCATGCATAGTAAGACCCTATTGCAACAAAGTAAAAAGGTAAAAGAAAGGAATTGTGAAAGAATTCCTTTGGCTATATTTGGAAACCCTAATTCCAAACGAATGAGTGCTTTGCATACAAGAAGCCTTCTTAACCTTGATTTTGTCTGACATTATGCAGATATGTGTTATAGTTATGAAAATGTATTTGGTAGGTACATCAACTAGTTGCTAGTTATAATTGAGTTTTTCAAAGAATTGGAGTTCCTTGAGAGATGGCGTGGATGTGTTCAGTTGCAAGGAAACATGTTTGGCACAACAAGACAAGGTAATTGGTGTATTGTTATGTTTATTTAAGCACTAACAATTATGTGTTTATGGAGGTATGATGCAAGGGATTTCATGGAAAGAGAGATTTCCATGAACTCTCAAAGAAGGCTCAGGTTGAGCTTTCCCTTCGAAGCAATGGGAACCCTAGGGATTGAGTCATGGTGTCTGTGGTTAGTCTTTTTCTTTTGGTATTTTGTGATTTTCTTGTGCTTGATTTGAAGTTTTTTTATGTCTAGTGCATGATCATGCCACTTTGTTTGTGGTGTCATATTTTTATTGGTTTTCAGGGTTTTCTTCTTGTTTGTTTCTTGTGCTTACCTTTTAAGTTTTGAGTCTTGGGAATTGGTTGGGAAAGAGAAAAGTTAATGGAGCTTGGGGAGAGTTGTGTGGTACTTGACACGTAAGGTAAGACTTGGATGAAGCTCGATGTAGGTGTAAGGGTAGTAGAAGGAAAGAGTATGACAACCAGTTGGATTGGTTGGGTCCATTGGTGTCAATGGACGATGGCAGGTCAGTCACGAGAAAAGCACCAGGAAAGGTGAAATAAATGGATTTGAGGATGCCTTGGCTATGTTGGGAACAATTGTTCTCTATGTTGTGCATGGCATGCACAGATAAAGGGAGTCCTCTTAACCTAGAACTTATGATATCTAGTAATTATGTTGTGATCATGATTGTGCTTATGTCTATATATGTATACATGTATGTATGTACGTATGTAGTTGTCTGACATGATCATGATTGTTTATGCTAATGTTTATATATATGTGTGTGTTTATGTATGTATTTCATTGTCTGACATGATCATGATTGTTTTATGTCGATGTTTATATGTATGTATGCATATCATTGTCTAACGAGGTTACTAGGGATCATTCTTATGGAGGAATGATTGCTTATGCCTATGAATGACATGAAGATGTTCATGGTTTATGAGGAATCAAGTGGGAAGAGTAGCTTGACATATCTCTGAGGTCAGTATCATGTGGATATGGATTGATATTATGTGATTATACTATGTCTATATTTATGTTATGGACATGCAAATGCTGAGAAATACATCAACGGAATGAAAACATCGTAATCTGCGGCATGTTAGGATAAGCATGGATAAGACACTGGAAGCAAGGTTGCTTGGTAGAGACAATGTGGTTTTGGATGTGTGGTGGTACTGTTGTGCATATGTTGTATATGTCGTACATGTTACATTTGTGATGATTGTGCACATGTGGTGTTGTGTATATATAGTGTGTGTACATGTTATTTATGCAATGATTATGTACAAGGTGGTACATATAGTGTTGTGTGAATGCTAGATATGCAGTGTTGGGTATAGATGGTGTTATGTACATGTTGGGTATGTGGTGTTGTGTACATATTGTATTGTGCGTGTGATGTACATGTGGTGTTGTGTGCATATGGTGTTGTGCGCATGTTGGATATGCAGTGCTATGTACATAAGGTGCTATGTACATGTTGTATATGCAATGCTATGTACATATGGTGTTGTGTGCATGATTGTACAAGTGGTGTTGTGAGCATGTGGTTCCTTGTACATGTTTTACATGTGGTGTTATGTGCATGAGGTGTTGTGTACATGTCGTGCATGTGATGTTGTGTACATGTGGTTTCATGCACATGTCATGCATGTGGTACTGTGTAAAAGTTGTATTGTGTACATGTTGTAAAGGTGGTACGATGTACATATGGTGTTGTGTACATGTTGTGCAGGTGGCGCTATGTACAAGGGATGTTGTGCACACATTGTGCAGGTGGTGCTTTGTACAGGTGGTACTATGTACGTGTTGTACATATGGTACTGGTGTACATGTGGTATTGTGTGCGTGTTATACATGTTGTGTTGCGGGTGTGCGGTATTATGTATGTGCATTGTGTAGTCATGGTATTGTGACATGTGTATTCATTACGTTGTACTTTGTGTATGTATATGCATTGTGTTGTGTTGTACATCGGGTATATATTTATTGTGTTGTGTTGTATGCCAGGTGTAGGTACATGTATTGTGTGGCATTGTACATCAGGTATAGATGGATGTATTGTGTTGTACATCGAGTGCAGGTGTACGTATGTGGTGTTGTACATCGGGTGTAGGTGTACATATATGTCTTGTGTTGTACATCAGATGTAGGTGTATTTATGGTGTGGTGGCGTATGTATGTGTTTTGTTATATATTGAGTGTAGGTGTATGAGTTGTATGTCAGGTGTAGGTGCATGTATTGCATAATGTTGTATGTCGTGTGTGGTTGTATGTGTGTGATGCACACTATGTGTATGTGCACATGGTTGAGGAGAATGAACTGGGTGTTTTTTGGGTGTGGCAACTGATCCGGAGTGCATACAGAATAAGAACAAAAGTAGAAGCTAAGGATTGATTGAAGGATATGTATCTGTATTTTATTTCAATTTTATTTTGCATGTGATTTATGATTCTGGTCTATGATGATTACGTGTGATCTATGATTCTGGTGTATGATGGTTACATGTGATTTATGATTTTGAGCTATGATGGTTGTGTTTTCAGCTAACCTGATGTGATATGTTTATACATGATGATTTGTTCAAAGATGCTAGTTTGACTTGTTGTGATAGGAAATAAACATGAAGTAAACAGGATTGCAAGTGTACCTTGTTGACAGGCCACCAATGAGGTATGATTTGAAGTTATTTCAATTTATTTTAAATATAATGGAAGTTATGTGCTTGGTACAGGAAGCACGAAAATGGCCGGTTGGGTGGTTGAAATTGAATGCAAGAATTTGCAATAGCGAAAGAAATTGGAACATGCAGCAGTATGCTGGTAAAACACTTCAAGAGCAGGGCCATTGTGGGACACCGTTACCCAAGAGTGTCCATTGATTTCCATGAGAATACTATGACTAGTATGATGGTTTGAGGTGGGTATATGCTTTGGTTATTTGACTTTCTGATGCGAGGAAGCCTTGCGATGGGATGGATCACCCGAGATAGGGGATGCCGGGGAACTTGGAAGGTGAGTGACTGCACGGAAGGGGGTGACCGGATTTCCCGAGGGACTATGTAGCAGAGAAGGGAAGGCTTTTTTGGTCATGAGCATTTCTAGATGGAATCAGATGCACATTGGGAGTGCGCCATGGAACAATGAGTCGGTAACTATTCACTAAGAGGACAAGTGGCACAGGATTATAATGTTGGACATTGGATGCAGCTTTGTCTATGACAGTGGATTTTCGACTTCTTAGGAAGGAGGTGAATCCTAGTATTACTTTGAGGGTGGAGGTGTGAGCCTCTAGATTCCCTTTTTGATTGATCGCATCCTTTTATTTTCAGGTTTAGAAAATGTGCATATGTGTATATGTGGTTATTGTAAATATTGTAATGAGTTGTGTTATAAAGCTCCAACAAATGGTATGTTTGTCATGTTGGCATGATGTTTTTCTTTTGAGTAGGTCATTCATTGTAAATATTGCATCGAGCTAAGTTATAAAGCTCCATGGGTAGTATGTTTGTTTTTCAATGGTTTTGCTGAGGTCTTGGTGTGGTTTAACCTTGAGTACAATGTTCCCCAAGGGGGAAGGTTGTGTAACAACCCTGGTGAAAAGTTCATGTAATAAAAGCTAATAAAGGAAAAACAAGACCATGGGTAAGGGATGTATTCCAAGCTGAATGTTGAACAGGACATCCTGGTGTGGGTGTTCATTTGGTTTATTCTGGCTAAGGAAATTGGCAAAGGAAAAAAAGACATTTTTGTCACATTTATTTATGAAAATAAAGGAAATTAGGAGAAAAGTAAGGTGAAAGGTCACTAGTTTCATGTGACAAGTAAATTAAAGGAAAATAATGGAAAATGAACAAAATAGAGGCCTCATTGTTAAAAAGGCTTCTGCGGATTAGTTGGGAGGCTCTTGACTCAAGCTTTTGCTCAGGTTTTGGAGCAAGGAAGGGAAAAGTAATCAAGCGAAGGAAGGAAAGAAAGGATCAAGCAAGGAAAAGCAAGATCAAGCAGATTCAACAGGAATACTTGTAGGTAACATATTGCATGTGTGATTTCCTAGATGGTTTTGACATGCATGGATTTTCATGTTGGTGTCGGTGGCATGGTTTTCTCGAGTTATGACAGAGGTTTTTAGCATAGATTTTCCTTTTTCCAGATGCCATGGTGTGTTGGGATGTTTATCTTGGTTTTGAGCTTTGGATTTGCTGGATGGATTTCAGAATCTAGGGCGGAGGTGGTCTCAAGGTTCATTCCCAAAGGCCTATGAAGCCCTTAACTGGTTTCAGTGGGATACACAGTAAAGCTCGAGGGAGGAGTCTTCATTTAGGGCCTAGTGATCTGGGTTTGGATTGCGATAAATCCTGAGAGACTGGTCTCACTTTAGGGCCTAGTGATACGAGATTGAATTGTGGTAAACCCTGAGAAACTAGGAGACAAAAAATTCCTCAAGGATAGTGACGGATTTCAGATGGCATTCAAAGTTTAGTTCGGTTTTACGATTGGAGCACCAGTTTTGATGTAGTCACAGTTTGGTGAGGGTGGGGGTGGTTTAATCTCTATATTCCCTTAGTTGTTTTTGGATTTTTTTATCCATGAGATCCCACATTCATGCTTAGAATATGGCACGAGGGTGACTGGCCGAAAGAAAGATTTGGTTCAGCCATGTCTACGATTGGGTGGTATGTGGAAGTACCAAATATGATCGGATTTGCCTATGAATAATGAAATCTAAGTTCTCATAATTTTGTAGTTATTTATATGTGGATTCAATGGCTTTTATATCTATGTTATTTTCATGGTTTTATGTTGGTTATAAGCATGGTTAGTTGTCGGTGCATGTCATGGTTACTTCATGTATTTACTTGTAATGGTTAAATGAAGGGTGTAAGTCCTAATTGATGTCATAACAGTTCAAGGGAGAAGGTGGTGATCCTTTTTTTCATGTTTCATAAGAGTTTTCAGTCATTCATGCTATGTCTTGTATCCTAGACCTGTAGATTATATTGATGCCAAGTGTTTGATAGAATGTCAGTCCCATTGTGGATGGCCAGGCTTAGTCCTAGAGTTGATTTTCATGTTTATTAGTCTTGTCATCATGTGTTTGATGGATTTTGGAAGTTACAACAAGTTTTGGGCAGTGGCCAGAATTTTGGGCTTTGAAAAGTGCCTTAAATTTTGTGGACGTTGGCATAAGTCTGATGGGAAAAGTCCCTGGACGCAGGCATGTAGGCTTGTGAGAGCATCCAAAAGTCCCTGGACACTAACATGCTCATAGAATGAGAGTATCCAGAGGTCAAGAGGTCTAAAAGGTCAGTGGGACCCAGGGGAAGGATGCCTGAGTGGCTGGGATGTCTCTTGGGGGTGTTGTTGCTGATGTGGAAGGTATGGTTGATGTGTTTCTATCAATTCCATTTCCTTAAGGTCACAAGGAGTTTGAATCATATCATAGTAGCCTCTCATCGCATGTTTACCCCTGTTAGCCGATTACTTGGGTAGATGTGGGAGGAGGGTGGTTAGAGGAAATTTCTACAAGTAATGGTGGTGGGTTTGGTTTTGTCTTAATGAAATTTCAATTCTCCACATCAATGTTTATAAAGACGTTTATCCCCAACCCAATTAATATCTATAATACATTGACTTTAATTTTCACAATTTTAAAACCCTCTTTATGAATAAATGTGATAAGATATTGGTCAACAAGGTGAAGCCTCCATGAGCCTAGGCAAGGTGTGACAGTTTCATGGTCCTCCTAGATTTGCGAATTAATTTTTTGAAGCCATTATTTATATTATTAATCTTGGTGTTTGCATCTCATTTAGTGTTGGAAATTTCTACAAGTACTAGTGGTGGGTTTGGGTTTGTCTTATTGAAATTTCAATTTTGCACATCAAAGTTTATAAAAAAGTTTATTCCATTTCTAAAATCATAAAATTTGCAAGTACAGATAACATGCTTGACACAAAAGTTATATTGTTTATGAAGTTTTGAAACACATGCATCCTTTTATAATGTGTTCACTTTTTTTATATGTTGATGTGGCACTTATATGATAACATAGGGGATTCACCTTGTTGACCAATATCTTATCATGTTCATTTATAAAGGGTGATTTTTAATTTTATTTTTACCATAAAAGGTTTATAGTGGGAGTCTCCATAGTGGCTCCAACTATAAATACATATTAACATCAACAACCCACAAGCTAGCACTCGTAAGGTAATTTATGACTTAACAAGGACTAAGACATGTCAAGACACACCCATAGGGGTCCCACACCTTATAGATTCCTACCCTTCTAATCTCATCACAATGAGCCCAATGGAGTCATCCATAATTGAATGTTGGTGGGGAGAATTAGAAACCTACCTCAATCATTCTAGCTACTATGCCTTGCCCATAAAGGGTGTTTTAGAATTGTGAACAACAAAGTCAATATCTTGTAGTGGAGGATTGGAGGGGGATGATGTAGGAAAACAGGGTTTATAAGTATTGGGGCGTATAAAAATGGGTATTTCCTAGAAATAAGGATTTTTTCATGGAAAGGTGTATTAGGAGAGGTGATTAATAAAAATATTTTGGGAGGTATTTATCAATATCTAGTGAAAAATTACATGTATTATTTAATAGCCTAAAAACACATGTGCTATGTCACAATCTCACTAGATGGAGATGGTTTTATGTGGGTTTTAATTGGCAATTTGGGAGACACCAACCCTATTTGAAAATAATATGTTCGAATTTCTAGTAATTCACATACATTCCTAAAATTAAGTTATTAATATGGTGAATCAAGGTCAATATTGTCAAGATCGTCAAGCATGCTCAATATAACCAATATCATGAAATGCTTTCAATATCATTTGGTTAATATAATCAGCCATATCAACCATCCACAAAGTCCACATGGTCAACCATGATCAATAGGTTTCTTCATTATCATTATGCCCAATAAATTTAATGTGTTTAAGAAGTTAACCTCATAATCCAATTACTCACAAATACCCTAAGATACCCCTCCTAAATGATTAACATGTTTAACAATAAATAATCAAAAGAATTCAATTGAATTGAATTTCTCAACTTCAATTCGTATAATGATAGGATTTCTCTCAAAATCAAATAAACTAAATTAATATAGTAATGTTTTTCATTGATCGAGTTGACAAGTTCTTTACAAACAATTATGGGGAAGATTTTGTCACATTGATATTAAATGACATTAAATTAAAAAATAACTAAACTAGACCCATCTTAACCCCAGATTTATCAAGTGCCGAGAGGGATCAAATCTCTCGAGGTGCAAACCTCTATTCTAAGTTCAAAACTTAAGGAAAACTTTGCACTATGAGAGATTTGATCCCTCTTGACGCTTGATAGAAATAGGTTTAAGATGGATCTAAGCTAGTTTCAATCGTGTGTGGTCATACAAAATTTGTTGAACATCTAATTATTTTGATTATTTTAAATATGCTAAATATGTCTAAGATTAATCTATTCATTTAATTTGAAATTTTCTTAGTTACCTTAGTTTGTTGATATGATAAAGACTATTAATAACTTGAATGATGAAAAATGATGAAATGAAATTTTTGAATGCAAAGTGACAATGTAATAGTGTTGAATGATAGAAAATGTGAATAATAAGAATGTAGTGAACTACAAATAGTCTTCATTGTCGTCAATCTCAAACTATTTTCTTCTACTGTTCTTATTGTCACACTTTTTACTTTTGCCATATTTTCATATCAATCATATAAAAAGGATGGTTGAAATAATAGACCATTCTAATCTTTAACTCAAGCTATTGTAGTAAACATCATACCTTACCTCTTTTTCTCTCCAATATTAATAGTAGATTTCTCCGAAGTTAATCATTGTGACTTATGGAGTGTTAAAACCCAAGTAAGTTTCAATTGTTTTATATTACCTCATTTAAATGCAAAGTGACTAAAAAAGTTAAATGATGGAAAATGAGAATAATAAGAATGTAGTCAATTACAAATAGTTTACAGTTTCAAAGAGAACATTTCAGGTAAGTGAACATTTTATTTAAGATGAAAATTCAAGTATTTTATTTATGGTTGAATTATTGTAACATGGAAATCAATGCACATTATCAATAATTTTTTTGTGCTTACACTGAAATCAATGTGTCTAGTGCAAGCAATAAAATATGATTAAAAAGCAACATCTGCAATGAAATCAATGCATCTAGTGTAAGTAATCAAACAAGATTAGAAATAAACAACTACACTAAAATCAATGCATCTAGTACAAGCAATCAAAAAGTATTGGAAATCAATATCTACATAGAAAAAAATACATCTAGTGTAAGTAATCCAATAAGATTAGAAATGAACAAATACACTGAAAAAAATGCATCTATTTCAATGAAAAACCAAAATATTCATGGCTTTTTAAATCCAACTTCTTTTACATTTTGTAAAAGCCTTACTTCATCTTTCTCTATGGTTAATAATATTCTTTTCTTTTGCTGAAGAAAGTAAGGATCCTTCTATATCATTGAGCCAAAAAATATTGTACAATATAAACAACCGTCCACCCGACAATAAAGAAAACATAAAAGGAAAAACGGCTTTAGCCTCCAAGGGCTACACTGTACAGCTAAACCTCTATTAAATCAAAACTAAGAAAAAATTAACAAGACTCTCGACTAACCCTTGAGAATCTCGCAAACTTTCCTGCGACCTCCCTCCGGTAAACCCTAATCTAAAGTACTGACCCATCAAAACAAAAATATCGACGACAAAGGAGGAAGCCGAATAGCAAAGGATCCCAAAGTTTAACCGTCCTACCCCACCAGGTTGCTCTGTCCTAGACAACCGTTGATTCGCAGCAATTGAATCCAACGGCTGAGACAGATTTTGCTTGGGACAAGAAGGGGGAAAGATAATCTGCGATAGAGGGCGATTTTCATAACCCTCACCCTCCCACATGTCGCAGCGTGTATGGGATCACTGCGAAAACACCAAAACCATTACTACTCAAAGGGCAGTGCGATCAGTCTAAAACCGCCTGGAAGGTGGTTTTGCAAACGGGACCCCAAAAACTAAAACCACCAGTTGCCTAATGGATTGAATCCTATTGCAAAAACAAAACTTATTCGCCCTAGTTGGGATGATGTACGGGTGAGATTGTTCCGTCGAGCAAGGACATGTTGGAAATATTTGAGATCTTCATCACGCTTGCACCTTGAGTTTGGGCTACCCGACAAGGTACTCTTTTTTTCCGGCACAATTTGTCCACAACGAAGCCACATCCAGGGGACAATCAAATCGAGTTGGTCTCCATGGTTTTGAGTCTGAACACATCCCTGTCTTCTTCCACCTGTGCGTCGCATATAGCTCTCAGTCTGCTTGGACTTAATTCCTGCCATTGCATCAACACCTTATTCTCTGTGCAACTAACTCCCTGGTTGGCCAGAATATCCGCCAGCTTATTTTCCTTTCTGCAAACATGGTGGAAACTAATAGTGCACAGGCCCTGAAGATGGCTTTGAATTCTTTGGAAGACCCGAATGAGATTCCAATGCTTAAAGACATTATCCGGCACAGTTCCATTATGAATTTGTTGCACTGAGTTGATAATTAACTCTGAATCTGCCTCTATCATGATGTTTAGACAACTGTTTTGCTTCAATGAATCTAGGCATTGTTCCATAGCCATTAGTTCAGCCATGTTATTGGTGGTTGTGCCTAGGTGGTAGTGGAAAATGGAAACGATACTGCCCTCTGCATTTCTGAGGACACCTCCATACCCTGCAGTTCTCGGGTTCCCTTTTGAAGCCCCATCAATGTTGTATTTTAAATAGCCCTCCAGAGGAGGATGCCAAAAATCCATCTCTGTATCCGATGTAATGAGGTTTCTGTCAAGGCCAAGGAGGGTGAGCCCATTCATCCCTAGTTGCCTAAGAATATTTAAATTCTCTTCTGAGGGGGAGGTTTTAGGGAAAATGCGAACAATATTTCTCATAGTCTCCTTGAGTTGTTTCAGGATTATCTCCAGCAGGTGTTGAGGGGGCTTTTTTTCCTCCTTGAAAATTCTTTTGTTCCTCTCTTTCCACACATTCCATATGATGAAGCTTGGTGAATGAGCCCACGCTGAGTTAAGAATTTCATTATCCGAAAAAAATTTCCTCCAATTGATGAGGGTGCCAATGATGCTACTTTTGTCTCTATCAGATTGTTGAAAAATAGTAGCAAATAAATTCCAAAACCATACTGTGAAAATGCAGTTGTTGAGTAAATGTTCTAGGGTTTCTTCTTGTGCTTCATAGAGCGGGTATCTGGAAGGCCCCTGAACACCTCTCTTCCTAATGTTATCCCAAGTCAGGATTTTTTTGTGATACACAACCCACATGAAGAGTTTGATTTTCATCCACCCTTGATGCATCCAAAGATTTTGCCAGATTTTATCCGGAACCCGGGGATCCAGCTCAAGAAGAATTCTTTTTGCTTCCTTAAGAATAAAGGTGCCCTCTTTGTTATTTCCCCATCTTAGTTGGTCTTGTCCCTCTGCCACTAAGATCTTCCTTTTCTCTACTATTTTCCTGAGCTCCTCTGCTTTAGTTTTCAGGAGATTGTTATTTCTGCACTCTATGTTTCTCCAAATTCGCCACTTGTCCGTAGGATGAGAAGGTATCCAGAAATCCTCAACCTTTATTAAACCTTGGGAATATGACTCCTGTTTAAGATCCAGAAAGCCTTATTTTACCAAAATTGCTTCTTGCTGCCACTTGTCTTCCCAAAAAAGAGCAAGATTTCCTTCACTAATTTCCCAGATGTTATTCTCTTGTACTACTCTTCTATTCTCCCAGGATTTGTTCCAAATATAAGAACCCTTTATAGTTCCTGTCATTCTTATAAGATCACTGTTCTGCCAGGAACTGGCATATTTTTCTTTCCAGATATTTGCCCATTGAGTCTCTGGATGCTGGACCCAACGTCACCAAAGTTTGGCCCCTAAAGCCTTACTGAGAATCTCCTGATCATCCAATCCAAGTCCTCCATGGTTCTTGGGCTTACATATTTTATCCCAAGACACTAAGGCCGATTTCCTCTTAGTCTCCTCCTTTCCCCATAGGAAGTTTCTTTGAATATTTCTAAATCGCTGAAGGACCCCTTTTGGAGCTGGGAGGGATGATAACATGAAAATAGGACTGCTTGAAGCACTGCTTTTGTAAGAACTAACCTGCCAGCAAGGTTTAAAGATCTAATGGTCCATTTGCTGACTTTGTCCTACAACTTGTTGATCAAAGGTTCCCATATCCTTTTGAGCATAGGTTTTGCAGTTAGAGGGACTCCTAAATATTTTGAGGGAAGGAAATCCCTTTGAAAGCCAAGAATTCTAGAGATATTTTTCTGAATAGCAATATTGGTATTGAAGAAGAAGATTTTAGATTTGGAGAGATTAACTTCCATACCTGAAGCCGAGGCAAAAAGATTCAAATTTGTTTTGTAGTTTGAAGCTTCTTGGACTGTGGGGATTCCCTGTAGCATGGTATCATCTACAAATTGTTGGTGATTCAGGGCCTGCCCATTGTCAGTAAGCTACAGACCGTTGATCTTTCATGCTGATTTCGCCTGCTTTATAGCTCTCCCCAGTCCTTCTATCATGATGATAAAAAGAAAAGGGGAGAGCGGGTCACCTTGTCTGAGGCCTCTTGAGGGATTGAAAATCTCTGAGGGAGATCCATTGACCAATATAGAAAAGCTGGAGGAGGTCACCAGTGCCATTACCCATCTGACCCAGTTGTGATTAAATCCAAAAGCAATCAACATTTTCTTAAGGTAGACCCAATTTACCTTGTCATAAGCTTTGGCAATATCTAATTGCATGATCATACCCGCCTACTTCTTGCTAGTTAAAGAGTGAACCACTTCTTGTGCTTGTATGATGTTATCCAGAATTTGTCTGCCTTCCACATAACCTGATTGCTCTCCTGAAACCAAGACCGGAAACAATGGCTTGAGTCTATTAGCCACAACCTTGGATATAATCTTATAGATTACGTTGCATGGGGCTATGGGTTTGTATTTATCCGGTGTCTGAGCAATTTCCTGTTTGGGGATCAGGGTGATGAAGTATTGAGGGCCTTCAGAATGGTTTTGTTAGTTCTTGAATCCTCCACAACCTTCAAAATGTCCCGCTTAACAGTATTCCAACAAGCTTTGAAAAAGTCCACATTGAAACCATCCGGGCCCGGAGCTTTGCCATCACTTAGCTCCCCTTCCATCACTGGTCTATTAAGGTTGAATTTGTCCTCTTTGGATACCAGTTTCAGTACATTAGTAGTTATTTCCTTGATGGATTGCTCTTTATCTGAATTGTTCTCCTGAGTTATACCTTGAAAGTGATGGACTAACATAGCTTCTATAGCTTTATGGGAGATCTACAGTTCTCCTACTTCATTCTTGATCAAAGAGATGTTGTTGTGAGCTCTATTGGCCACGGTGATTCTATGGAAAAACTTAGTATTGCACTCTCCTTCTTTTAGCCATTGAACTCTAGACTTTTGTCTCCAAAATATTTCCTCTTGCTTACATAGATCTTCCCATTCTTGATAATGTCTATTCGCTTGCCTGCTGATGTCTTTATCAAAGCCTTCCTTGATTATAGCTTGGTTGAGAACCAACATTTTATTTTCAACTACTCTTTTTCTTCAAAAATATTACCGAAATCCTTCTTGTTCCATTCCTTAAGCTGGAATTTGATGTGCTTTAGTCTTTTGTGAAGAAGATACATACTGGTCCCCTAAATTTGCAAATCCTCTGTCCACCATTTTTCAATGTTGCTTATGAAGTCTGGGTGTGACAGCCAGATATTTTCAAATTTGAAAGGTTTGTTTCTAGGAGTGCCTATACCCTTGATTTCCAATTGAATTAGCCAATGGTCTGAGCCTCCAAAGGGAAGAACTCGCGCCGTTACCTCTTTACCATTCAACATAAGATTTCTCAGAGATGAAAAATCTGTCTAGCTTTGAGGCAACAAGGGCCTCTCCTCACCTCCTGTTATTCCAAGTAAAGAGGCTAGTATTCTAATTAGTATCAACCATATTTATGTTATCAGAAAAGGTTTGGAAAGACAAGGAGTCTTTGCTTAGAGATCTTGTTCCTCCTTTTTTCTCTGAAAGGGATTTAATCATGTTGAAATCACCCCCCATGATCCAAGGTATGTCTGCATGTCTATTCCTGAGTTCCACCAGGGTATCCAGAAACTTAAGTTTGTCATCTATTCTCTGAGAACCATAAACATTTATGACCAAAAAGGTGTCCCTTTCTCCTACCAGTTGAATAACCATTGATAAGTAATTTCTGGAAGCCTCAGCTTCCAGTATGGCAATTTTGTGGGGATTCCATAGAGTGAGTATGCCCCCTGCTGTATTTTCTGCTTTTACTTCTAGGAACTCATAGCTGCTGAGCCATTTATTGTGGATTTGTCTTACTTTTTGAATGGAACATTTCGTTTCTTGGATGAACATTATATCCGGCGTTTCTTGTTTCATTCTGTTACAAAGCATTCTTTTCTTTCTCTTACTCCCTAGACCTCTAATATTCCAATATGTCAACTTCATTATAAAAGATTTGTAAAGGAGTAACTGGCTAGTTCTTTCATCTTACCTGAATCAATCACCAGCTTTCCACACTCCATCAAGAGTTCATTATGCCTTTTCCTCCCTCTTTTCTTGCTTGGGTTTCGAGTAGCTAGTCCCAGCGAAGCTTTCATCGTTTTCACCCCTCGGTTGTTTTGCTTATCTATGTTGTTCCCTCTTCTGACTTCCTAGCTTGCGTTTTCCATAGATACAACTGTTGTATTCTGCTAAAATCTTCTTGAGGTAGGAATCCACTCCCCCTGTTGTACCCTGCCTCAAGAATCCTTCTAGGTCTAGGTTTTCCTTATCGAGAATTTCTAGTAGTTCATGGTCCTCTGGGTCCGTATCATTCTGGGTCATTTCCTGATCCATTTCTTGTTCAACATCGCTTATAGTGGCTTCTTTTTGGTACTCTTTATTTTGTGTGTTCTAGGTTTCTATCCTTCTCCTTTTCTACCGAACTCCCTTCCATTGTTTGATCTTCTATAGTTATTTTTTCCTCTTCCTGAAGCACCTGAAAACTATTAGGTTTTAACTGTTGACCTTCGCTCTGCTGATTTTTCGGTCCTCTTTTACTTCCTTTGCCTCGATTAACCACTTTCTCGAAGCTATCTGATTCTTTCATTGCATTGATTCCTCTTTTGTTTATTTCTTTGTTGAGCATACAATCTTTGAAAAAATGTCCATGTTCATGGCATTTGTGACATCTGAATGGGATGTGCTCATAGTCTACTGTTTGCACCCATTCTTCATCAAAAACTTCCAAGATTATCTCCTCCAGTAGAGCTCCTGATAGATCCATGTCTACACATATTCTAGCAAAGGAAGTGTATCTTCCCCTATTGGTGGCTTCAGAGGCTTTGACATAGCAACCTAATTTATTGCCTATGGCTGCTAATGATTCATTTTGCCAATAGTCCAGAGGTAGAGAGTAGAGCCTTACCCAGACCGGCGCTGAAGTAAAAGTTTCCTTCTCTGGGACAAAGTTCATCATCCAAGGTTGCATGTAGAGCCTCGTAGTAGCATAGAAGTAAGGTCCTCCTTCAAATATTTTATCCCTGTCTTCAATATACGTGAACACCACCATAAAGAAACCCTTCGACCCGAGATGGAGATCTATGCTCCCTTTAGGTTTCCAGTGGTATTTAATCCACGACTGTAAAGCTTTTTCAGTGGGTCATAGTCCCATGAACTTGCAAATGATGGCATATGTCCCCATGTGCTCCCTGTGTGCCTGCAGCTCTGGATTATTTAAAATAACCCTGGGAGTTGTGTCTATTTTGGGTTTGCAGGGTCCCTTGCTTTTCTTGTCTTTAGTTTCCTATTTTTTGTCTTCTACCTCTAAGACATTTGTGCTATATTGACCCTTTTCTGTGGGTTCTTTAGTTCCCTCTTCCGTGCTTTTTTTTCCTACCTCCCTTGTTTCTCTGACATTTTCTAGAGGCTTCTTGCCTCTGCTGGCCACAGCCTCCTTGTAGGAGGGAGTGGAGCCCTCTCCTTTGCCATCCTTCATGGAGCCCCCTGACTGTTCCTGTTTACTCTGGTCGCTGCTCGCTCTTCACTGTTCCACTCTTCGTCCTCCTGTTGTTCCTATGGTTAATAATATTCAATACTATATAATATTTGTATTGTTTTTGTATGTCTCTTTCTTATTCCCTCTATATACCACCCCCTCCACCTCTATTTCTATCTCCCTCCATCTCTCCTTCTCTTTCCCCCTTTCCCTCTCTCTCTCTCTCCCTCCACCTCTCTCTCCCTCTCTTTGTCTCTCCCTTCTTCACTCTCTCCCTGCCATCTATATCTATATCTCCCTCTATCTTTCCTTGTTATTCTCTTTATCTCACCCCACAAACATAAACAGACACACTCTCTCCATATCTATCTATCTCCCACTCCCTCCCTCTCCATGTCTCTCTCTTCTTCTAACTCTCCCCCCTCCATCTATATCTCTATCTCCCTTTGTTTGTCCATCTTTGTATCTCTATCTCACACCATAAACATACTCTCTCTCTCCTTTTCTCTCTCTTGCCTCTTGTCTCTTGCTCTCCTCTCTTCCCTCACTCTCTCTCCATCTCTCCCTTGTGACTCCCTCTCTCTCCTTTTCCCTCTCTTGCCTCTTGCCTCTTGCTCTCCTCTCTTCCCTCACTCTCTCTCCATCTCTCCCTTGTGACTCCCTCCCTCTCTCTCTCTCTCTCTCTCTCTCTCTCTCTCCACCTTTCTCTCTTTATTTCTTTCTTCTTCCCTCCCTTTCTCTTCCTTCCTCTTTGACCTCCCTCTATCTCTCTCCCCTTCCCCCATCATTATCTCTCTCTCTCTCTCCAACTTTTTCACTATCTCCTTCCCTCTTTCCTTTTCTCTCTCTCATTCTCTTCCCTATCCATCTCCATATCTCCCTTTCTCTCTCTCTCTTCCCCTTCTCTCCCTCCTTCTCTCTCTCTTCCCTCATGTTCTCCACTCTCCCTCACTCCCTCCATCTCTCCCTTTTCACTCCCTCTCTCTCTCCACCACTATCTCTATATGTGTTTATTCTTCCCTCCCTCTTTCTCTCCCCATCCAACTCCCTCTCTCTCTCCCTCCCTCTCTCCTTATCTCTCTCCCCTCCTCTTTCTCTTCCTTCCTCTCTCGTGCTTTCTCTCCCACCTCCCTCTCTGTCTCCCCCCCCCATCACTCTTTCTCTCCCTCTCTACCCTCCAACTATGTCACTATCTTCCTCCCTCTCTCATATCCCTCCCCTCTCCCCCCACAATTTATGTGTGTCCCTCTCCCTTTCCTCTCCTCTCTCTCTCTCCATTTCTCCGTTGTCACTCCCTCTCTCTCCACCTCTATCTCTCCATGTCTTTGTTCTTCCCTCCCTCTCTCTCCTTCTCCATCTCCATCTCTCTCCCCCTCCCTATCATGTTCTCTCTCTCCCCTCCTCTCTATCTTCCTCTCTCCCTCTCTTTGACCTCACACACTCTCCCCCCCATCACTCATCTTTTTATGCCATCCAACTCTTTCATTATCTCTCCCTCCAACACCCCTCGCCCCGCCGTCGTCCTCCCTCCTCCCTCCTTCCCTGTCTCTCTCTCTTCTTCATCCATATGTCTCTCTCTCTTCTCCATCCATATGATTTATAATTGTCACTCCATGTAATTAATGAAATGTGTAAGTTCTAATATAATAATACCTATAGTGGAGATGATTATTATTATAATATATTGAAATAATAATAATCAATATTATTGAGTATTATACCAATAATAATATATAAGGAAACAACCTATTAATATAAATTAACTTTACCAATTTATAAATCACTCTGTCTTACATTTTACATTTTGTATTTTACATTTTACATTATTACATTTTACATTACATAGCATTTATATTGTTTTAATTTGAATATTAATTAAAATATATGAAGATGATTTTTTTTCTAACATTTAAAAAATATTAACATACATTACATTATACTACACCTACATATCTCCCTTCTACTAAGTTGTACCCCTCTCAAGGAAATAAAAAAAACATATTAAAGTAAATTTATCTTTATATTTTTCAATTTAATAAAAGTAAAAAAATATAGTAAATTTATATAATTAATAACTAACAAAAATTTACCCTTTATTACCAGATGAATTGAATTTGGAATTGGAAATATATATATAATTAATAGCTGTGTTCATTTTATTTCTAATTTTATGATTTTTATAATTAATAAAAAAATGATATTTGAAAAAAAAAAAAAATAATAATAATACATAATAATAATATTATTAAAAAAAGGAAAAAAAAAAACCAACTGGAAAATAATGATGACCTGGATTTAAAAACAAATTATTCTTCAAAAAGTATGATCCCTTATAGTACCAATTAAAAAAATAAAACCAAAATAAATATATATAATAATAGATAAGCAAAAAACTAAATTAAAATGGTGTTAAAATAGTTACTGAAATTTTAAATCAAACTATTAATTTAAAAAAATCAAATATATTAATATAAAAGAGAGATAAAATGAAGAGAAGGATAGAAAGAGATAACAGAATATAATCATAGAGAAATGAAAAAATGCATCATTTTGTAAGGAAAATAATAAAACTTAAAGTACGAAAATATAAAACTCTACGAACTTTTTGTGTAACAAAAGACAGTGTTTACTCCATTAATTTGTGTAACAAAAGACAGTGTTTACTCCATGGATTTTACACTGAAGGAGCTTCTTCGTGTCTGGCTTTACATCTTGTCTGACTGTACTAATTGAATGCACTGGTTCACACTTTCAAACTACATTTTTATCTTAATACCCTTTTCCCGTATATTTGTCATGATAGAGCATCTGCCAGAGTCCACCACAATAATGATTCAATATTTGACTTCCTCTGAGATTTCAAAGTCAGGCAGTAAGATTCTTCCATCCTTCACAGTAGTCTCATCCCTGTTCTCACTGACACAGACACTTTAATTCGCTGAAGAGGAGGTATTCGATAAGACAACGGAAAAAGTGAGGGCATTAGAAAATGGAGATGATCGAAGTACATACCAATTTTCACGGACCATACTTCATTTGGTTCTCGCTTTTTCACCACCTACAAATCAGAAAAAGGAGCAGAGAGTGATGGGATCAGTGGCCAAAAAGGGTACTGAGTTCATTTTGTGAATCTGGTCGGCCTGACAAGCTCGAAAATAATAAAAATATGTCAGCCCATTCACACTTTGTTAGCGTTACAAAAGAAGCTATAGCTGGTAACAAGTTCAACTTTTGATTACACAATTAAAATGTTGTTAATTTAATTGCATAATTTTTTGGAGTTGTCTATAGTGTGATTTTTTGAGCTTTCTTGGAATCTGGCATAAAAATTTGAGGTGAAATCTTGATTTGTGTTATTTAAATTTGTTTTTTTTATTCTATATATGGATTAAGCACCCAAAAAACCTCAGGGCATTTGAATTGTGTAGAGTTGCCCACCAAACTTGTGCTTTCAATAAATTCCTGCCCAATTTTAGAGAAATTAGACCGGAAAAACCCAACCTAAAAACCTCCAAAAAGTCGCACTAAAGACTAAAGACAACTCATAACTTTTTTATACATAGTTTTCAGGGTCATTTTTATCTAAATAGTAAATTTTGGATAAAATATGACTTTACTTATGAGTAATTTTCAAAATCAACTAGATTTTTGAAGTACTTTAAAATATGATAGTAGGAGTAAGGTCAAACTTGGTTTCTTTATAAATTAGATTCCAAAATATTTTAGAAATTTGCAATTAAGGAATTTTCCATGATGTTTCCAAAAAAAAATTACCTTTTTCTATTTTTTATAAAAACGATTCGCCCAAATTTTACAATATAAAATTATTGAGCCGAGAGGCTCATTCTACAGCTCAATGTGATGTGTGTAAGGGTGTTCGCAAACTATACAAAACATTTAAATAATGTTTGCTTATAAAAAAAATTACACATGAAGAAATTGGATCCCTCTTGGCTCATGTTAGATACATATTTAAGATGAATCTGTGCTGGTTTTACCTTAAAAATCACCAACATTATATAGAGAGTATATATAAAATCATTATAAATTGTAATAATTTTACAAATACATCCATAAACATTTTATAGTCTGCATATTAGGGAATAGTGAGATTCGCCAATATTTTTGAACTTCAAAATAATTTTCCATTCTTAAAATTTTTCGTGCTAACCATCCCCTCTATTTTTGTTATCGTTTACATCCCATCTCAGTTTCTTACAGGAAAACCTTTTTGAAATCAGTAAAACCTACTAAATAGGGCAGATGTTATCTACCCCCCTTCAAAGTTATTAAGACTTTGCACATAAGATGGTATGCATACATGAGCATCCAACTGCCACAATTGTGCTAGAGACAATCAAAATAAGCACCCATGAACATCTTATTGCTAAGGCCCTACTAGATAACCATCACATAGGCATTCAAAAAACATTCCACTATGGATCATCTCTCAAGAAACAATATCGTCCATTTGAAGAAGCTTCCACATAGTGCCCTCCATGAATATGTCAGTGTTAAATTATTAGAGCCTCCATATGTAAGGACCTAGTTAGAGAATAATTGCATAAACTTATAAGAATTGAGAAAAAATGGAAGAGAGAATGAATTTTGTGTATTCACTAGTGATGAAAGAACCAATTCATAAAGCAACCAAGTTAAGCTTAACCACATGCAACACAAAATCTAACTAAAACTTAGTGTGTTTTATGTCATGTTAATGTACATGTACACCACATGTAAATACTAAAGCTAACTAAAGCTAAGTGTGTTTTATGCTATGCTAATGTGCGTGTACACCAACACTCCCCCTTAAACATAACTTAGATGAATATGATGCAAGATGGATGAGTCCTAGCAACAAGGCCATTTTAGGTACCCATGTACAATACATGAGAGAGGAAAGACAAAAACCCTATGGGAACAAAACCTCCTCTCAAAATCCAATGAAAAACTAAAAGAAAAGACAATTCCTAGGTAGTTGTGTCATTTAGCTTGAGATGATCTCGTAGAAAGTGAAACTTCTACTCAGTGAAAGTCTCAGCGAAGATGTTGACATTCTGCTTAGAATTAGGACAATACTACAAATAAATGATCCCATTATAAATCAATCCTATGATACAGTAGTGCATGTGGATCTCAATATGTTTGGTCTACTTCCACTGCAATGGATTTCTTCCAAACTTTAGTATGCTCTGATTTTCGCATGATATGACAATCGAATGATGAATAATGATACCAAGCTCAAAAAGAAATGTTTCAACCAAATGGTTTGAATGGAGGCATTTACTACTCCTTTATACTCGGCCTCTGCTAATGATAAAGCAATGGAACCTGCTTCTTGTTTAACCAACAAATGGTGTCAAATCCCAAAATAAGTATGTAACTAGATGTGGAATTGCAATCAAGGTTGTTGTGAGCCCAATATGAATCTGTGAACCCAATGATATCCAAAGAATAATTTGTTGCATAATGAATCCCATAGGTGATTGTCCCATGGACATATCAAATGATATGCTTTGTAGCTTTTCAATGTAACTCATGTGGCTCCTACATGTATCTGGAAACTGCTCCTATGGCATAAGAAAAATCAGGACAGAGTAAGTGAGATAAAGGAGACTCCCCACAAGATGACAATATAATGTGCAGACAACCAATGGTGTGTCTTTGTCATCCTCATGCTTTATCCTTGAAAAGAAAGGTGTGGCTACTCACTTGAAGTCACTAAATGTTGGAATCAGATTTGTAGCATAATTTTTTTTTGAGACAACAAATAGGAATACATCTTTGCATACTAGGCTCTAGGTGCCTACTTGAGGCTAAAGAGAGATTTCTTTAGTTTGCATACCAAAGATTAATTTTGCATGTATCCCTATGATTGCTCCATGTAGATTTCATCCTCAAGATCACCATGAAGAAAGGAATTATTCACATCCATATGATGCACCTCCCACTGTCTTGTTGTTGCAATGATGAGAGCTAGCCAAATAGAATATATTTTTTCCACTAGAGAAAAAGTCTCATCATAGTCAACACCAGGTACCTATTAATAACTTTTGGTCACCAGTCGTGCTTTATACCAAATAACTTGGCCATCGGTTGCTTGCTTGGCCTGATAAACCCACTTTCACTTGACAAGTTTATGATTGGAAGGTAGTGGAACCAGGTCCTAAGTTTGGTTATCAACGAGAGATTTGTATTCCTCGTCCATAGTTGTTTCCCATGCATGATGCCCAACTACTCCTACATAAGTCTATGGATTATATGCATGCATCATTTAAGCATGCATGGGCATGCATGGCTCCAAAGCTTAGAGTACTTATAAGGCTTCCTTGAACTAAGGTCTTGTGGTAGGATCATCCAAGAGTTCACTCATGCTACACCATTTTTGTGTTGAAGGTGGTCAAGAATCTTCTGAACTGCATGAGGAAGTATTATCTCAATGTTTAGTAATTAGTGGTCCAATTAGATTAGAAATCTGATTTGAAGTATCATCTACATACTCATCAACTAGTGGTGAGGGTGACTTTGTAATAGGTTCATTTGGTAGTGCATGAAAAGTATCTTATTCAAAATTTACACTCCTTTTGATAAAGAGATTTTCAGTATTGATATCAAGCAATTTGTACCCCTTAACTCCATCGAAATATCCAACAAGCATGCATTCCTTGCTCAGAGGCTCCAAATCCTTTCTCTTCTCTATAGGAATGTGGGCCCATGCTTGAGATATGAACATGCATAAATGACTAACTTTAGGTTGCATACCAGTCCAGGCCTCATAATGTGTTTTTCCAGTAGCAAATTTATGAGAAGATCTATTATGGATCTATGAAGTGTTAGAAAATCGAAAAGGCAGAAAGGTTTTCTTATGTTGATACTTGTGATACCTTTGTGCTCTTATTAACTTTTTTATGTTCTTCTTTTATCTTTGTTTCATCAAGAAATCATCAAAACAAGACATGAAGATCAACGACACCAGATGTAGGCTTTCATCTAGGGCTAAAACCCCTCTATAAGGGTAAACCTAGTCAAACTCTTCCACCAGTAAATCAAATTGAGATAGAACAAGACTTTAGACCCAAAAGACCTTCCTCCTCCACCAAGTCAGCCTATCAAGATGATTCAACAAACTTCGTTAGTCCCTTCTTGTTTAGCAACTACAGCCCAACAACAATCTAGAACTTCGACCCCTAGTAACTTCAAAATTTTGATCCCCAGCAACAATCCATAACTTCAACCCAACTACTTCAGAACTTTGGTCTTCTAGCTTCAATACTTCAACTTGTCTTGCAACTTTGATTTCCTGCAATTATACATGAATTCCTATAATCACGAATTCCTGCAATCATACGTGAATTCCTGTAATTGTGAATTCCTGCAATCACACCCGAATTCCTATAATCACACCCAAATTCTTGTAGTTACGAATTCTTGTAATCACCCCCGAATTCATGTAGTCTTGAATTCTTGTAAGCAAACCCAAATTCTTGTAGCCGAACTTGAGTGTCTTGTCCTCCAAATGAGGTTGAATTGTTGCCTTTATATAGTAGGTTATGCCCCTCAATTAGGATGACTTACCCAGGTTGAGCCCGACTTGGTGGAGGAGGCCTAAATGACCTATTTTAAATAAAAATAAATTTCTTTCTTGGCAGATGAAGCTCAATAAGGGTCTTTTACGTTATGACAAAGACAATGACACTTGACATAAACCCTAGAAGTCCTGCAATGGAGGCTTTGACCTATAAACAATTGAACCAAGAATGAAACCCATGATTTAATAAGTCAATTTCTTTAATAATAAAATTCCTTTCCTTTCTTTTGACAAATATGTTACATCATGAATCAAATACAATTATGAAGGCCGACACTAGTTACATTCTTCAACATGAAGCATAGTTGATAGCCAACATATTTCTAACACTTCTTTGGTTTAAGCTTCAAATTGACAAACATTGGATCAATCACCTATATAAAAACACATCCATTTTTTCAAATTCCTACCCCTATCTCTCTTTTCAAAGATATGTTAAATATTATCCACATATGTTAAATATTATATGAAAATTGAACACAAGTGCCCTCAACCCAACATGCAAATTGCATTTTTAGGTCCTTGATAGGAAAATCATGGAAGCACTAAGAGGGGAAGTCACCGAGGGATAGCTAGGGTAATGAAGGGACTCTCTTATGCTATGCAAGCCATCAGATAAACAACCCATGGTTTGAGCATGCTCTTGGATCATGGGGTTTAAAGTGAAGTCTTGCTAATTTTCTTTCATGAAGGAGAATGGTCTTAATACTTCCATGATTTATTGATTGAGAGAGAGAGAGAATTCCCCTTATGGATTCATGGTCTAGCTAAGGGGTACTCAACTGCAAGAGATATTAACATACAACTGAGGCCCTTATGGTTAGGAGTGGATCACCCTTCCTCTATTGCAAACAACTTTTAATTAAAATTATATTAGTGTTTTATGATTTAGTTAGTATTGCGACAATTATGGTATGAACATGGATTTCTATTTTTGGATTATTTTTAGTTTTTAATGGTTGTCTACTTAAATTGTAATTTGATTCTAATGATGCATGTTTATGGTTGTGTGCATAACTTCATGGTTACCATGAGCATGTGAATCACAAAAATTGTAATCCTTGGCTATCTAGGATAACATGATTGGAGTAGGCCCCTTTGAAAGAGAATTTTATGGTTGGAAGTGCAACTCAAAAATTTTCTTGTCAATTTCTTTGAAAACCTTGATGGATAGCTTGTAGAAGAATATTCTAAGAGACCTTATTTAAGAGATATGGACATGCACCAACCATGTAAATCAATCCCTTGACATCCTATTTAAGGGGAAGTTGGCCAAGGGAATTTAATGGATCTAATCAAAAGAAGTAATTTTTTGTTTATAGTGAAGACTAAGTGATGGAAATCTTCATAGAACAATTGAAATAATTTATTAAAAGTCTCACTAAAGAACTCACGAATCAATGAAATTTAGTGATGGAGAGTAATTTTCACTTCTTATAGCCCTCTAAATTAATGTTTATTTTTAATATCCATATTTGGATAGCTATACGGTTTACTTAGCTAAATCTATTAGATCAAGAAGATTTGGTGGGCATTCCTCTATTTGTGCCTTACAAGAGCTATGAAGAATGTCCTAGTTTTAGAGCTACTTTTAGACGCAACCCAAGACCATTGGAGAGGGCCAAAATGCTTCTATGGACTACCAATATATGTTTTTTATTTTAAATTTTATCGATGATCTGTAAACTGTTGTGGTTATTGGTGAGCCTTAAAAATGTCATTCATTTCCATTACACTTTCACTATTATGTCTAATATATCATCTCCATTTCACCTCCATTTCACTACTATGTCACCACATTCATCCCACTTTCATTATTATTGGGCCACATTTATGTTTTTCCAATCTTTATTAATTCTAAGCCTTTTAAGTGAATTTGCGGTTAAAAATTAGGAAATAATGTGCATAAGCTTATATCTAACAAAAGGGTTGAGATTGTTGACATGTGTAGGTTGAAAGAAGGCTTCTAGAAGACCCTTATGTGGCACTCTAAGGCCAAATTCGAATTTGAATGGAAAGAATCATGGGATCATGAGGATATGTGTCACATCTCCTAATTGTATTGTAACTCTAAAAAGACATGTGTCTTATCAGTTCCTATTTTGATTAGGACTCTTGAGGTAGAGGGAGAGATTCATGGACTCTCATTAATGAGATGGCTTCTCATTTTCTTGTATAAATAGGAGATATCTCTCCTTCATTTGTTAGCTTATTAGTCTCAGCTAGCTTGGCTTGGCTTTTAGTTCTTTAGCTTGGAGTTTGTAGTTCTTCCTTGATGAATTTTGAAAGCTTTAGAAAGTTTGTTGTACTTTGTGATTTTGAAGAATTTGATTAAAGCTTTGATGTTCTCAACATAGAAGGAGATGTGAAGTAGATGTCATGGAGCACATTAGAATGTAAGGTAGAGTAGATTTCATCTTGTAATTTTTCTTTGATTTCATTATGTCATTTGATTGTTTTTAAGTTTGATAGATTAGATTTTTCATTCATGCAATTTTAATTCATGTAAGTGTGTTCAACCAGTTGATTGTAGATTAGTTTTTTTTACATGTTTTTGCATCAAATAGTGACATGAGATTTGCCTCTCTGCTGACTTTGTTTTTTTTTTCTTTTCAATTTCAGTTATGCTTTGATTTCATTATTATTCATTTGCTTTGTTAGTTAGTTTAGATATTAAATTGCTCATGTCATTTTCAGTTACCTCCGAAAGCCATAGCGAAACTAATGGCGAGGGATTGAAGTATGAGTGTGTAATTTGATATTAGTTTACCTTTCTGCAAATTAGATATTAAATTACTCTTGTCATTTTTAGTTATCTCCATAAGCTAGAGCGAGTCGAATGGTGAGGGATTGAAGTATGAATGCGTAGTTTGATACTAGTTTATTTTCTACAAGTTAGTTATTGAATTGCTCATGTCATTTTCAGATACCTCCGAAAGCCAAAGCGAGACAAATGGTGAGGGATTGAAGTATGAATGTGTAGTTTAATATTAGTTTTATTTTCTGCAAATTAGATATCAGATTGCTCAAGTTGTTTATGATTACCTCCGAAAGCCAGAGCGAGTCGAATGGTGAGGGGTCAGAATATGAGTTGATATAATTTGATTTTAGCTTTACTTTACTTGAAATTTTTGGATTTCTTTGAATGCAATAGCTTAACTTTTATTTCCGTATTTAGACAAGCAGTAGAGACAGTGATTTCATGATCAATATTTCATCTTTTGTTTGATTTAAAGTAGCTGCATATTTACACTTTTGTTTAAGTACTAATTCCATCAATAACATGTTTTGAGATCTTTTGAAGTGCTAAGTTTTGGAAGTTACCATTAGGGACATAGACTTTGTCTTGAAATCTCTATCCATACTTGAACTTTAAAAGTATTCTTAAGACCTTAGAATAGGATTTCCATTTGCATTAGACACTTTAGGAGATCAACAAAAACAAAACCCCAAAACAAAATCAAATCTATAAAACAATGAAGTAAGAAAAAGGTTAACTAAGCACATATCATGCACCACACTTCATCAGTTTATAATACCCGGATTGATAATTTATGTAGAGCAATTTAAGATGTTAAATTGACTAGACATTTTTGGTGCCGTTGCCGAGGAAGTGTAATTAGGAGACCTTATTTCTTACATCTAAACAAAAAAATTAATAATTCTTGAGTATGCTTTCTTCCTGCACCTTGTGTGATCTGGAGGGTCAGAAAAAGGATTGTTATGTAAAAAAAAAAAAAAATTAATAATTCTTGAGTATGCTATCCTCCTGCACTTTTTCTGATCTGGAAGATCAGAAAAAGAATTGTTATGTTAAAAAAAAAGAGATGAGACAAAATAAATTTCATCATTTCAATTGATTCAAAATATATATATATAATATATATAAAAAAAATGAAACCCAACTATTTTGATAGGTTCAAATTGTCCAAAATTGACTGGTTATTGTTTGTAGTGGTCCTCAAAACACTATTATCCTGTTCAAATAAGGTTTTGCAACTTAGCTGCGGAATGTGGTTTGATTTCGCAGCTAGTTGAGAATTTTGTAGCTGATTTCAAGGTTTAGCAGGTTATAGGCATCCAATGAAGAAACCAACCACATGGGCATCTACAGAATTGTCCCGACATGGATCCTATCCTACTCACCCAGCTCAGATCAATAAAAAACCCAGCCTACGACCGCAGTCAAAGTCTTGTTTTTAGCATGTTTTCTTTGAAGACTTTGCTGCCTGAAATTGAAAATCATTAATCATTTTTATGGCTATATTGAATCCTAGCTTTAACTGTGGCCTTAACAAGAAATATGCATCTATGTCCAAGCTTTGGCCCTGAAACAAACCTGCAAGAACATTTGTTAAAAAAAAAAAAAAAAAACACATGTTTTGTTAAATGAAATGTATATTATATTTATTTGAAAATATAACATTAATTTTATAACAAAACAATTTAAAAAAAATAACAAAAAATATAATAAATTTTATTATTTTGTTTGGTAAAATATATATGTGTATTTTTTATTTTTGTAAACATAACATATGTAATTTTATTAACAAAATAAATAAATCAACCAAAAAAAAAAAATGTTCCATACAATAAAACAATCTCTGCATTTCTTGAAGTTAAGCATCAAAATCTCCAGACCTTGACCTCTCGAGCCGAGCCAGCTAGAAAGAACTGCACGCGACTCTGATGCTTAACACATGCAAGTCAAACCTGAATGACTTTGATTTTACTTGAACTTGTAGTTGATTAAAAAAATCGATCTAGTTCTAGAGAGGACAGAGAAGGAAAAATTCTCCACGGCCGCATTGAAAAAAAATTGAACTGAAGCAAGAACTTTTTAACATGTATGGTAAACGCAGAGAATGCACAAAGTCGTATCATCCAACCATTAATTCGGAAATTTTACAGGCTGAATGCAGAACAGTGAACATATTAACTCAGAAAACGTAAACTGCTGAAAATGTTGGCATTATGTTTCTGGTATGGTTATATGTTACAGATGTTGTACTTGATGGAAACACCCATGGCATGGCTCTCAATATGATAAGAATTAAAAGTACGCAGGAGAACAGTTCAGAAGATGCGTACCCGCAGGTACGTCGTGCAGGGACCGCGTCCTGACACGCAGGTTACCCATTCATGAGGTGCGTACCCCCAGTGCACACTCTTCAAGGCAGTAAAGCACGCACATGTGGGGTTTCTTATGTTTAACCCTTGGTATTTAGCCGACGGTATTGTATTATTATGGTTTTGGCCCGTGGTATTGGTCCATGATTTGAGGAAGAGCTTGGCTATATAAAGCAAAGGAGATCATTTGGCTTGAGCATCTTTTTGAAAATTGAATATCTTAAGATCTGAAATATTGGGTTCTCAGTTTAAAAGCTTGATCTATAAAAGAGAAGTTGAAAGCGAATCTGTGAAGGGTGATCTCTCGAACGCAAGATCAGATCTGAGCATCTGACTGTATTTCGGCCCTAATCAGAGGTACGCAGGTGATTAACGGTGCGAGTGCGTGGGCACGCAGAGCAGAAGAAGGATAAGTGCGTGGGTATGCAGGGGTGACAAAGGCGCAGTGCGTGGGTACGCAAAGGCAACGAAGGCGCAGTGCGTGGGTACGCAGAGCGACGGAGGTTCAGGTGCATACGCACAGAAAAAGTACGCGGCGCGATAGTGTCTTTGGGTGCGTGGCTTCAGTGAAGTACGCGGCGCGATAGTGTCTTTGGGTGCGTGGCTTCAGTGAAGTACGCGGCGCGATAGTGTATCTGGGTGCATACCTGCAGCAACAGTATGCAGCCGATTGAAGAAGAAGTGCGTAGGCACGCGGTGCAACAGAAGGCTTTCTGTATGTATACGCAGGGACGCAGAAGGTGAAGTGCGTGGGGACGTAGGCCAGTGAAAGGAAAACTGCGTATCTGTCTTAAGATCTTCTGTTGACTGAATTTTTCTGTTGATAAGGTGTTCTGGGTTCAGTTCTGTTATTGTTGATCTGGTTACTGCAGCTGACTATGTAATTTACATGTACTTGATGATCATTTGATGTATATGGATCCAGTTTGAAAATTTATGAAATGTGGTCCTTGAAAAGAAGTAGGGGGTTGTAGCTCCCTTCCAGGAGACTGGAAAACGAGAGAGAGTTGTAGCTCTCTGCAGGTTGCAGCCTGCGTACTGGTAAAGGACTGCACCAGTACAAGACCATTGTAAAAGGAGTTTCTAATTTGAAGAAGATAGAGACATATTGCAGCAGGTGGTTTTCACCCACATTGGGTTTCCACCTTATATCTGGTGTTCTTTGATGTGACTGTCTGTTTTTCTTGTTCATGCTCATTATTTTATGGTACTGATATGCAAAAATATTTCAAAGTGTAAATAAG